>JTDE01006833.1:18787-35589 GCA_014338405.1 Paragonimus skrjabini miyazakii | reverse complement strand
TCAGATCACATTGTACAGTTTTTTTGACTCGAGCAAAAATAACATAACACGTTTTCGAATAAACTCTGCTGCACGCGCTTGCTGGTTCTTTCTGCGACGCCAGTGGTTGCCATCCAGTTTAAAACATCCTATTTGTTGAATTAACTTTCAGCTTGGTTACTTCGCACCCTCAGTTACGCTGGGAACAATCCAATTACTTTCCAGCGTCATTGGACGCCTCGCGAACATCGTCAATCTTTGGGGAGTCCAGTCCTTGACGTCAATCGTTATTTTTGTATCGAGAATTATTGTAGTTCACACACCTGTTCCCCTACACTCTGTTGAGTGCTGCTAGCACAGTTTGCAATGAGTTATTAGAATAGGAGCTGGTCTAAAACGCATAGGAGCTACACTTTAGACGTAGACTTCTCGAGCTCCGTGGAAATTGAACCCGCCCCCACAGCCGGGTCTTGATTTAACACAACGCCGAAGGATAATATCAGTCACCTCGTTCAACAGCAATGATTGCGCATCAAGGAATCGTAAAATTTTTAAGCTACTCAGGAAAAAATATACGGGAAGAATGGCTTATTTTGACATTTATAAGTGTACAAGTCTCAGACTGAGTAAGAGTAAGGGAGAAGGTTGCAGTAGCTAGTGTATGAATAAAGAAGATTAATGCAGTTCATTTTTAAGGATAATAATAAAACATGGGGCTACTTTTCAACAATAATCAAACAAAACACAGTAGTCTCAAAAATGATTCAAGAGGCACCAACAGAATTGACGCTGGTCTTCGAAGACCAGCTGGTCTTCCAAACCCGATATGTGGGCAGGAACGGCAGCGATTGACCGGTTTAGCGGAGTGATCCGTACTTCCTGTTTTACCCGTAGCCACCTGGTGTTACTCTGCGGAGGTTTCCATGAAACAATGTGATTTGATGTCCCGTCTGATAGTAGTGACATCTGGAGTTCTTACTGACACCTGACGTGCGTGTCCATCATCACCAGGAAATACCTCGGTGATTACACCATAAGACGAACACCCGTGGAAGCATTTTGTGTGGAAGAACTACATCGTCTACCTGAAGATCGTGAAAAGACTTCAATCACTTAGTTGTAATCTTTAACTGGGGTAAATATTCCCACCGCCATCGTCTCCAAAACACACAAGATAATTGTTGTGCTTATCTCCAGCCCTTGATGTAACGTTCATGGAATGTCACCTCATCTGTGATTGGGTCCACGTTCGAACGCAACAAGAGAAAACTACTGGGATGAAGTACCTGGGACTTATCTGGATCGTCATAAACAGGCATGAGTGGTCTACCGTTGACGTTTCTCAGCTTCCACCATGTAGGTGTTAAGTAACTCTTCACTCATTACCTGTTGTTGTGTTGCCGACGACAGCACTCATCTCACTGTTCGAATCGTTCTTACATGCCCCATCCCGATGACTTGCACCCGGTGGATTGAAATACCGGTCAATCTCTTGAGTCGATAGCATATCTGTCAACGCGCATGAGCTTAAATGTCGTAAATTACTTTTTAGCTCCAAGTCGGCTCCAACAAAGCTGGAACCGTCGTCATTGTAAATGGCCTCCGGAGTGCCCCGCCCTCCCAAAAATCACATCAAGGCCACGAGAAAGATGTCCGTGAATAAGGTATGGGCTGCTTTTTTGTGAACAGCACAAGTCTACAAACAGGTAAATATGCAGCCATAACGTTTGAGTTCGCTTCTTCTCATGCGCACCTTGAATGGATCAAAATAATCCATCCCGCAGTACCTGAATGGGTAACCATCCGTCGACGCTCTCATCGATGGAATTGGCGTGCATTGTTTAGCATTAACCTTTTTACAGTGACAGCACCCATTTAACACCGGTTTAATAACTGCCATACCTTTTAAAATTCGAAACTGTCCTCTGATGCTGGTCAGCACATGCGAGGCACCCATGTGCCCCTCAGATTCGTGATAGTGACGTATCAAAAGGCTTATGACAGCGTCATGACATGGAACGATCAACAGGCTTGCACTGTCTCCATTCTTTGGTCGGATTCTGCCACCAAGACACTGTGCTCCACCTGTCAAAGCTGGCCGCAACTTTTCAAGTCCACTCACTTTACGAGGGTTTATGGTGTACGCCTTTAGGACACTAAGTTCTGTGGAGAGCTCACGCCCTTGCACGAACTTTATTAATTTGAGGCATGAGGCATTGACCTCGGACACACAAAGGGGTCCTACTCTGATTGACGCTATTTGTTTAGCGCACATCACCACGGACACGAATCTAGAATAATGTGATAAACAACGACTACCATCGTCAACAAAATCTTTGAACACATATTACGAGAGAGGATCTGCCAATTTCTTCGAGAGCGGAAATTTTTCAAAGCTCCTCAACATGGCTTTCTAAAAGGTAGATCTTGTCTTACCAATTTGCTGACGTTTTTAGATACTGTCACGGAGAAGCTAGACATAGGGGAAGTGGTCAACATGTGCTACCTAGATTTCCAGAAAGCCTTCGAGTTTGTCAATCACAGGCTTTTGGACTGGAAGCCACGAGAAGCTGGAATATCCCTTAGAATCTGCAGGTGGATTCAGATGCTTCTAGTTGGAAGGTCGTGTAGAGTGAGAGTAAGAGGAGTACTGTCGGACAAAAGTTCTCCGTTAAGTGGATTACCTCAGGAGTCAATTCTCGCCCCTATGCTCTTCCTGGCACTTAAATGACTTGACCGACAACCTGGTGAGCCTATGTTACCTGTATGCAGGCAAGATAAAGCTGGTGGGAAATGCGTCAAAATCGGACGCCCTCCAGGAGGACGTTCTGGAAATCTGTGAATGGACATCAAGGTGGAATTTACCACTGAATGTTCTCAAAAGTCATATCCTAACTAATGCCCCCCAGTCTATCTCCAAGTATAAAAGGGATGCACATGGACGGACAGTCTAACTGGCAGCTAAACAGCAAACGAGAGACTTAGGTATCCAAGTCACTAGCACGTTTGCTGCATCTGCTCAATGTGCCGCAGCCGCGACAAAAGCACGGCGGTTATTTTATCAACTGAAGTCCGCGATCGCCAACCCATGTCCAGCAGTGTTCATCCCACTGCACTCGACCATAGCTCGCCTCCACTTGGAATATTGTGCCTAAGGTCGGTCACCGTATTTCAAAAGGAGCATAGCTGTCCTTCAAAAAGTACAAAAGCTCACCAAATCTTTGGTATAGGGTATGAAGTGTATAAGCTACCAAGACCGACTAAGCTCATTAAATTTATTCTCGCTCAGACGTCGGCCGATAAGAAGAGATTTTAATGAAGTGTACAAGATTACTCACTACACTGGCGCAAGTCCCCTGGCATGTTTGTTCGTGATACGCCAGGACAGAGATTTAAGAGGTTTTAGGTTCACCATCAAGAGGACAAGATCACGATTTGCTGTTCGATTTAACTTTTTCATTAACCGGGTAGACAACTGGTAAAACAAGTTGCCTGCAGAGATGTATTCGAAAGAGAGCTGGATAAACGTTGGAATGACCTTTTTCCTACTCTGTACTAACTGAAAAGTGATCTGGTTACTTCACGGCAACTACGATTTGTCATCTCTTTTCTTTTATCCCTATCCTTAGATCACTAGCAAACGCATCCGCATCGTAAAGAAACGCAGTCTGGTCAATCTCCGGATCACACCAGTCAAGCATCAGGATATCAACGGGTGTGGGCCTTCATCAAGTCCTGGATTTGAAATTAAAATTGAAGCGATGGCCTACACTAACTTAGTCCTACTGGAGTATCTTGGCACCACTAGGTCCAGTATGAAATCAGAGTTAGATTTTGTGGTAACCGCGAGAGTGCGTCTAATCTCGGGGTCTTCTTTCAACAAGCTCAAGAAAGTTCGCATCCCTGGTCATTGTTCTACTGGATTCAACAGAAAACTCGGACTCCGCAGCTAGAGTTTCATCTCTATACTCAAAGCCTATGATATTCCCCTGGTCGCCACATCGGCCGGATTGAATTCTGAAGGCAGACGCCTCCATTGGTAGACAGAAGTGAGGTTGTGGATGGGCTTCGCATGATTGGCAACGAAGTTGGCGGAACGTGATGAAGTGTTCTGTATTGGTATTGCAACACTGTTGTGGAATCTGCCCACAGTACAACTTTATTTACTGGAATTCTCAATTCACGAATCAGGATATACATCAGTCTAAACGACAGAACGGCTGCCGTGAGCTCCAACTTGGGCATCACAAATGCCTTCCATGGGGCCACTCTGTGTTCGCCCATCAGGAAGCCGCTTCGAATAACATTAATCGGTACGAACACCTTTGGTTAGCCCACTGCTCCGTAACCGACTTCAGACGCATCGGAGAACACGTGCAACTCGGTAAGCTTTGCTGAAGAAAGTTCACGAACCACGCATCTGAGCAATGCTGCGCTGTCTGTGGATTCGACGTTGTTCAGTTAACTGACCGTTAATTGAAAACGACTTTATCGCAAAAATGTTTTCGAAATTCGGTATGACTGATGTTGGGGTTGATTGCGTGTAGCAATGTTAACACAAGAATGCTCGAATTATTTTTTATTCATTTTTTAAATTTTTTTTCATTCGTTCATTATTTTATTTTCATTCATTTATTATTTATTTGTAAGAAATTGAGTAAAATGCGACTTTCGAGGCGATGTTTGATGACCGTGAATTTCGCACTTTCTTACAGTTCCAGGAGTGCCTTCAGATATACATGGATGAGTTGGGCGCTATTTACGTTCGTGGGACAAGCCGTAGGCCGAAAACTTTTGTAGTACGATAAGGTAAGGTGACGTGGTTTCCTGAAAACCGAGTAGATTTATTGTCGCTGTACGAAATGTAAAACGCGTGGGAGTGTATGCAATTCTAACTGAAAGGTGACAGGAACGTTTACCGTCTGCCGATCACACGCAGTCCCCTAGGCCGGATCAGTGCTTAACCCTAGGGGCCCTCAAACAAGCAGCAGTTAAGCTTAACAATAGTCGGCTCAGGTGGAATCCTATCATTGCGAATGTTCTTTGAAGAACTTAAAACATTTAGCATAGAAGAATCATTCGTAAACTTCAAAGAACTAAGGTTAACAGAAAGGGGAACGTCACCATAGGTATGAGTGTTCAACTGATTCTCGTCCGAAAATGGAGTAGTTCATGGGACATTGTCACAGTCTCGCATGATAGTGAAGCGCTTGATCATTCGGTGGCGGATTGCTCGTCCAGAGAAGTAGGATCAGCCTTGATAACGCCATAATTGTTAGGAACGGTAGCAATTTCCACAATGTCCGACTCTGTCATTCTCGTAGAATACCGGAATTCCATTACAAGTGAGCGTTGTTACCCGTCCTTGTTGAAGAGCAAGGTATCCGGGCAAAATATTGGGGTATTCGAGTACTAGTAAACCGTTCGCTGACGATTCAAGTTGATGCTGAGTTATGCGTAATCTGTTGTCCCAACGAATGCCTTTCTCAATACTCAACGACATATAAGATAACCCATCTCGGAAAAGGTCAGTGTGAAGGCGCTCGTAAAACCGGATTTAATACGGTAGTAATTGAATCAGTATACATGAAAACTGACTCTCTCACCTCAAATGTGAAAATTCCCCAGAAATCGAATGACGAATCTGCCTGTACAACAAATTTTACAACTAGATACAGCTCTGTAATGGGGGATGATAAAACGGAATTGAGCTGTCTCAAACAAACTATCATTGGTTGGGTCGGAGTAAAACGATTGTTTGCGCATCAAGAAACCTTAAGAATTATTAGCTACTAAGGAAAAAATAGAGAAGAAAAATATCTTATTTTAAAATTAATAAGAGTATGGGAGACGGTTGCAGATGCTGGTGTATGAATAAAGATGAGTAACGCAGTTTATTTTTCAGGAGGATAATAAAGCACTAATCATCATCATCAACAACACTGATTATACGAAGCCCAGCAGTCTCAAAAATGATGCCACGGAGCTTAACAAAGTCAACAGCCTCCGAGGTGAGTGATATGGCCTCCGACAAAAAGAAATTGACTGGGTTGACGGAACGACTTAAATATCTAATCATGATCTGGTCTATCCTAGTAATGTGTCAGTACATACCCTTAGTATGTTTCAGCATAGCAATGCGTCGTTTACGCTGCCTGGTTAATTGTTCGCATTTGATGTTGCACTTGTTCTATCTAGATGTATTTCCGTCGAAATGGCATTACTCTTTTTGGTTATCTGGTTGATGTCAATGGGATTGGAGAACAGCCAAATTGATTGGGTTTATTAACAAACATCGACTCTCCTGGTAATTTAATCGCGTTGTGTTCCCTTTTGAGATATTTGCATCATCACGCTTGGGTTATATCTAGTCTTTCCATTGTCCACCACTGTGCATATGAGCGATTTTTACTGAGATGACCGTGTAGACAAACTTTTGCTTGAATTGTTCGATTTTGCGCACCCTGGGGCAAGGTGATTTTCACATACATCATACTATTTTGTTTTGGACACAGATACTTCAACCATCAGCACTGGTCTTGCTTTGGGGCAAAACGAGATTCCTGCTGTTCATGTTTTTGTCTCTTGGGTTGTATAGAACGTATATGCGCAGGTTTACTTCGAAGTGTTAGCCGCATATAGGGCTTTTTTGGTTTTACCGGCATCTCTCTGGTCCAAACTTACTATTATTGTTGAACACGATAGTTGAACGTCTTTTGTTGTCCTTTCACTTCACTGTATGTGTCTCCCGCTTCCACGACCCGATAGTAGAGCTTCGCAATGTTAATTGACTCCCGTAAAGTCGACGGTCGAAATGCTGAACTATTCGAAACATTGTTCAACCTCAAAGGAAGTGAATGACTCAGGCTGTCTGCGTGCCCAACTTTTTCTTGCTCCCAGCTCTATATTAGTACTTGAGGATATTTTCTCTCGTCTCAGGACGCTTCTACTGGCCTCCACTGTGTTATCTTTGGAACTAATGACGCTGGGCATTTTATACGTTGGGTACAAGGAAAGGCGAATCAGTTATCACTCCTGACAGAATTTTAAACGTTAATAACAACGTTGATACAGACGATTTTGGAAGGAAATCTTGCAGTACGTGAGCTGGTCGCACCTTGGCGCTGTAGAAACTAAGTCCTTGGTGCGAATTTCTTGTTGTCGACTGATAATAACGTCCACATTATCCTAGAACCGTATGAATTGTTGATTGAAGTCCTTGGTCAGTATCGTGCAGATATTTCAGTAAAATTTACTCAACTCGTTGTAAACCTCCTTTCATTGTATCATGAGTTTATGGTTAATGGTTCGTTGTTTCGGCAATCGTTTCTCTAAAACGCACGCCGCGTAACTGAATTCACCCAACCTGGAAGGTGTACCAGTGTTTTGCCTACTGACAACACTCTTTTTCTCAAGTAACATTCACCCACCTGGCAGGGATAAATCGGTTGTCGTCATTTTTTCTGTGTTTCTTGACATCCTCAATCGAACAGGTTTGTTAAAGTCTCACCCATACCTCATGGAGTGTCATTACTGCAACCAAATCGGCGAGTCTATTTTGCCTTGATACATTAACCAATGAGCAACTGCTTCGCCATCGTGATGCTTCCGGCAGTGTGAGAGTTCAGCCGTGTTGTATGAAAGATTCTTGTTTTCCGGTTCGCAATGAATTCCATGCGTGGTTGCTATTTACCACTGATGTAGATAGTTGCTTCACCTGCTGAATTATTCGTGGTATCCTCGAGAGCGGATTGCCTCGTTTTTGCTGTTGTCGGTCAGATGATACGTCGAAGACAGGAGTATTCTTGACAGAAGTTTGTTCAGATGCTGATGCTGATTCACCTTAATGTAGTGGTTGACCTAGAGGAACTCATACCACAGACGGTTATCACCCGTCAGTCAATCATTACGGAAGACTTGAATTCAAGAGAACACCCGCATTGCAGTTCAGCTAGTGGTCGTTTCGAAATCTTACTTTGGGCTTACATAGTATTTCGTAGCTGTTTGAGGCTCAGCTGCTTTTGTTCTTTCCCGAAGGAACGAACATAAACATCTGCGGCGTAAATGGTAATTCGTTAATACTACCATATTCATTCACGGAACCTTTTGTGCGCAAATTGACCGTAAACCACTTATCATAGAGCTAGTGGGCCGGCGTATGTACCGCGGTTTCACTCGTTGCTGTGCAACAAACCTGTCATCTCTATTGTTGTAGGCTACATTCTGTAATGTAACAATGTTTTGTTGGCTATGGTAGGGAACATCACCCAATCTATTGAACGCCTGCTTTTAGCCTTCAGATTCGACGTAAGTTACCGTGAACATTCTTTGGCAGCCTATAAACTGAGGGTTTTCTCACGCTTGCCCCCCTTGCATGTTAACTAGCGCTCGTTGAACTCTGTCCGCTTATACGATGTGTGAACCACTAAATAAAGTTTGTTTGTAGGTTTTTCTGCCTTCCTAGTACGGCTTCCGGACTGCGTTAGCGCAAGACTGTGCGAATTGTGAGCGGACGAATCAACGATCTGGTGAGCTAGGATCGCGATAAATGCAGGTTACTTCTAAATTTTGTTCATGACAATCAATCGTCTTGCATTCCACAACGCGCCTCGTCTACTCGTCCTGTGCAATTGTTAGGTTGATCTATTTCCCCTTCGGAGTTGTTTTACTGTCAGCGTTCTCCGTCCTACTACTGACGAACAGAAAGACATTTACGTATGAGAGAAGGTTGGGGCCATTTGGCTCACTTTTGTTGGTGCCGCTGTCTGGTGTGCATCTGTCATAATGACGCGCAAATGTACTGGTTACAGGACTCGAGCCCATGATGCACAGCCGCTTTGTTACCGCTTGCGGCCCTCACTTTGTACTGCAATAGTTGTCTAGGCGTTTTGTTCACACGATTCGCTGGCGATTGGCGAAGACCGCAGAGTAAAATTTCAGTAATGGCCAGACGTTGTTTTAAACCATAAGTTCTCCTGATGCAAACCGTTGTGTTAAAGCAAGTCGTGGTCGGAGAATAATCCAAAAGGACGTTTCGCTACCGTTCGGGTTTGTGTCGTTGTCTCAATTCCGAATAACGGGTAGGCTCGACAGAACCAGAACCCATTGTGTTTTTGCGTTTTTTTCTTAATGAACAACTTCTGCCTGCTTTCAAACAACCTCCTCTGGATTCGTAACTTACTTATGATTTCTGGAAGCCTTCCTTGGATTGTGGCTCCCTTGAGGTTTTATGAGCGCAGTCATTCAATAGGCTACCGAAGATGAAACTTGGAAACCACTTGTATCTCAAAACAACGTCTCAACACTTCTTTGGTCAGCTGTGTGATTTACGTAAATGGCAATTGAAAAAAATCGACATTGACCATTTGCAAAGATGCTGCGTTTCTCAACACCAGGACAACAAAGAATCAAATCAAACTAACAAAGGACACCATTTAGGAAGTTTGATGCATGTTCTACTAACAATCTATGGTAGCTCAACTTAAAGTGTTCAGTGGAAACAGAAGACCCAAATTAGTGACTACTTTGAATCCAGGGCTTTACATAAACGTTAACCAGAGATGACTGCTAATATGGCTTCCCTTTTAACTAGATCAAATGATGTGATAGTGTTAGCAGTGTCCTAAAAACGCGCAGTACAAAATACTACCATACAGTGGACTATGGCGGCTTAAGAGCAGATGTCGCCTATGAGCTTGGATGCTTAAGTACGTTTACCGGAAACCCAAAGGCAGTTTAGTTGAGAGACAGTGTGCGAAAAGATTTCATATTGTAAGTAATATCTTCTGGCTATTCTATCTGAATGGATGAAAGGGACTAAATGTTTCAAATTATGAAACGTAAACTCCCTGCTCCAGTAGTAAGTGGTCTAGACAGATCACTTAGAATAAAACGCACGACTGTGGTCGATCGTGTTTAGCTTCTCGCAATTTTCCCACTGGGTACGGAAAGTTATTGGCAGATGACAGATTGTGCGTTACTCGTCCAAACCTGGAGAGTTTGTATATGTCATGTGTCGACTTTGCCCAACATAAGTTGCTTCAGTTGAATGAGATATACAACAGTATCGCGTTCGGTGGATGACATGCCCCTTGGATTGCACATTCGATTCATCAATCATGGTAATTTGGCTGTGAATTGTACTACGGAAAAACTACAGCAAGTGTCAAAAGACAATCTAGCTGTTCAAGAATTCCGAAGAGACCTATGCAAACAAAATCTCAGTCTATCCTCCGTTGCATTATCACGAACTCAGAAGCACTCTCAATAAGGCTGAGTTTTTGAGTGCCTCAAAGGCATACAAGTAAAACCCTGGTGGGTACACAATTTGAGAATTTGCATGCTTACCTAAATGTTTTGGTTCCGACATCAGCGGATAATAACAGCTGACTGAAGGCCAAGTTAATTAATCCGTCATACAACTCCCAACGGTATCCAACGTAACAAAAGTGCTGTGCAACTGGCGAACACCTTGAAGCTCTCCAACAAGTGCGGAAATATGAAACTATCACAAACCCGAAGCCAGAAAACGGGACCGGTGCTATGGTAATGAACCGCCAAGGATATTTGAACAAGGTAGAAGAACTTCTCGTGGATTCTAGTAAACTCAGACTTGCAAGCATACCAGACGGTGTTCTGTTAGTGGAGAAGCAGATAGCCCATGAGTTACAGGTACCGATATTGCATGATTTCCTCAATAAACCACAGTATCGGAAGACAAAACCTGTAGGTACCAAGACTCCGCGGCTGTATGGTTTACATGAAACCCACAAATGGGATAGTCCCATGTGGCCAATTTTGACAATGAACGATTCTCTTTGCCATGAGCCGGCAAAATGGCTGGCTGACATTTCAAAACTTCTTCGACAATGACCTTGTGCATGCGTTGAAAGACACTTTTGAATTGATGTCATACATCAAAAACCTGAATATAGACGTTAATTCATTATTTACAGGCGTGCCATTGGGCGAAACGACAGATTTTACGTGTGACTGCTGTATTCAACTCCATTTGTCTTCCGATTCCTGCTGGGTATTTGGAGCGCTTACTTTTGCTGTGCACGAAAAATGTGAAATTCTATTTTTCGGGTAAGGGTTTTCAACAGATGGATGGCGTAACTACAGTAACCCACTCGGCCATGTTTTAGCTGACGTGTTCATGGTTAAAGTTGAACAGGTACTACTTCCAGTTGTGGACTATACGAACTCTACAAACGATATGTGGACGACATGTTGTTGATATGACAAGACAAAAACAAGTAGATAGAATATTTCAAATTTTCACCTCGATACACTCAATTATCACAGCTGAGTACGAAAGTGAGAACAGTTTGCCCTCCTTGGACATCATGGTTAGACGCCGTTCAGATGGATCTATTGAGCGTTCAGTGTACAGAAAACCAACAAGGACGGAATAATACATGAACTTCATGAATTTATTTTCCCGTTACATACCAAAGCACACTGGTATGTACATTGTTTTACATGACACCAAGAATATGCTCTCAGGATAGTCTACAAGCCAAACAAACAGTGTTATATGAAACGCTTCGTGCTAACAATTTCTTTCGATAGTGGAGCGGATTTACTCCCGCGAAAAACGCAGCTGTGGAAGTCCCGGAAAAGGCTGCCTGTATCACACTCCAATTCAGATTCTAATGAACATCTTCAAAAAGGTGATAAATTCTGCGTTAAAACGTGTGTATAATGTAACAAAGCTTGCCCTGCTCTCACAGACGATTAGGTTGCTTCTATTCCCGGCCATAAAGCAAACCCCGATGTTTTCTACCAGCCACAATATCTGTCAGTTCTTTTGCAGATGAGGAAACATATATATTGATGGAATAGAAAGGATGCTTATGACCAGGACAAAGGAGCACATCCCAAATTGGTTGACAGTTGCACTCACTGACCCACCAATGAGTTACACGGTGAGGAAGAAATGCCGCTTAATTCATTGCAAAACGCTTATCGACTACAGGTCACAGTGTCTTAACGAATCTTCGTTATAGGTCATGATGAACGCTCACAGCTTGCAAATTCTCAAGTATATTGAAGCATCGTTTACTAAACGTCGACAGCCGGCCCTATGTGCACAAAACCCTTGGCTGTCGTGGTAGAAGCAAGAAACAAATCGACAATTACGAAACAGTCTACATCAACTCTCCACGATAAATTCCACCACACTAAGTCCGCTGTATGTTGGAAGAACATTTCTCATAAATAACAGAGAAGATTCCAGCGAATTCAGTTCATCCAGTGTTCTACAATGGACTTTTGCCACAGTTAACTCTCGGCAACAACGACCATTTGCAAGCAGAAACGTAGGCGCATGAGGACGAGGTTTGTCTCGATCTGAACAATAGGCAAGTAGTTTACATATACAATGAGCGTAATGGGTATGACGAATAGTTCGTAACAACAAAGCGAAAAGTTACCAGACTATTCTGTTAGCCCTTGTTCACCGTGGGTCTAGCCGTGCGTACCGATCACGATCCTGCCCGATTTGCACTTTTAATCGCTCCATTGAAGTCTACTTTGTTTCGTTTTTTGCCAGTTACACGTCTACGATTGATAAGATTGTGCGAAACGGATTCATGTCGCAATTTGCGTCCTTTGACTATTGTATTAAAGAGGAGTCCATGACGATCCCTACGAACAAACTGCTTGAACAATGTTGCATGACGGGTAGCTTTATGAATGTGCAGCATCGGCAGTTGTTTTGAACAGTTAACGGTATCAGTCTCAAATTTGATTTGCTATTAGTGCCAGTAAATATCCCCTGATCCAGTTCTGTTCACATGACTTGTCACCTGGTAGACTGATAGTTCGTTTTCTCGCACTAATTGGGAACAACTTTCTATTCTTTGATTATGGTGATTTGACTTTAAGTTCCTTCTACTTCGTGCGGGGTAGAGGAAGTGGAATGAGTTTAAATTATTATTGTTAGTATTATCATTATTATTGTGAGTATCGTTGTACTCAGTGATCTATACCAGCAGGCTTTCTGACTTATATAATAGCACAAGAGAACACACTGGTAATCCGTGTACCCTAGTATCAATCAGCGGCGCTTTGCCTCAATGTAACATGAAATAATCGGTGGTAGTTTGGCGAATGACTAGAGATAGGGCCCTCTCGTATCCATTATGGCGTTTCGCTTGTCCATAGCAGGAGCTGAGTGGCCAGTTACGGAAAATCGTTCCCCTCCACCACGTGATATCGTTGACGGCGCACTCCTGCGTGAAATTTGCTGGCAGTCTCAATTTGATAAGGATTATCATTATTTCCCCAATCAAAAAGGATGCCGAGTTGACTGAAGGCTGTCGGATATGACAGAATAAAATCATCGTCCGAAGGCACGCTCGAGTGTCAACCAACCTCAGTAAGGACACACTATGCCCATGAGCATAATCCTTAACGTCACAAGACAATATAGTTCCTACATAATTGCTACATGGGGCCGCAAACGTGTCACAATACGAGCAGAAAAAACCTTTTGTATGATGTGGATGGAGAGAAATAATAACTGTAGACCGATGCGCACAGGGGTTTGCAACACGATTACCCCAGACTTATGTTCTTTGCTATACCGGGCGGCGCCCAAAGCCGGAAGTGTCTTTCGCATCCGGTTAAAATTCCGGGAGCGCCTTGCTGGAGCAAGACTCATTGTGAGTGCTTTCATATTCCGAGCTCAAGTTATACGCTGGCCAAGGGGCTTCCCTGTCCGTTCAAGCTTGCGAAACTCACAAACAAAATACCATATGGCATGCAGTGAGCTGGAGTTCGCAAGATGTAGCTAAACCAACGGAACCTGTGAGATGAGCTCGGTATGCTCAGAGGTCGACTAGGTCTATCCGTTCCAAGGACACGTCGGAAAACTCCGTCACCGTTGGCACGGTGCGTCACCGCACGATGCTGATGCTTCAGGGACATCGATAATGGAGAGCCGACGCTTTGTTAACACCCAGCCGTGATTTACATGCAAAGCAAATGAGCTCTGTTCAAAAATAAGGGTGATATCAACTTAACCGTGGCCATCTGAGATAATTCCGTTGATCCAGAGTTTCTAGTGCATCGTCGTCGGTTGTTCGACTAAGGCTGGATCCCCATCTATAAAACGGTGAGAAAGAGTTCCTCTGAACCGTGTGTATTGGGACACCTCTGTAATTTGATCTCAAGCAAGACTTCTGTTTCTGAAGACGGAAAAGCATCACTAGACCAATGAGCATAGACAAGTTTGGGGGCGTAATCAGCGGCGTGAGTGGCCAGCCGGACTGATGTTCATTGTGTTCAACCGGGCGTCCTAAGTGTCGTTTCATGATTTAAATTGACACACACGATTAAATTGATGATATTTCAATGCAGGCGCACTAAGTCGTCATTCTAGGTGCGAATTCACTAGGACCGAGTATAGTGGCCGACTATTTATACGAGGAAGTGTGAAGGTTTTCTTTACTAGCTTTACAAACGGCGCCGACATGCAAGTTAGCTGGGGAGATTAGAGGCTGGTCGTCAGTGAGTGAGTTCACCGAAAGCGTGTGCGGTTCGTGTTAGCGCCACACAGCCACGTGGCATGTGAGCAAAAATCGGACAGCATACATCATATGCAATTTCTTAATAATCTGGGTGTGATATGCAAGTATGGGTTTTGGAACTATTCTACACGTCATGCGGCAAGCAGGCCAGTGAAATCACCAGATCGCTACAATATCACTTGTGTACACAATACTCGTAAAGTTACACTGGCAAGTGTGTGAAATCCCACGCACGTGTTGTTGATGTTTAAAACTCACACAGTAGCCACTGCGACTAGAACAGATGAATTGTATCACAGGTTAGTGTGCTGGTGACAGTTTTCGGTAGGCCAAATGTGATCTTTGAATCGGATTCATAGACGACCGGAATGGCATGCATCTAGTGTGGCTTCTAGATCCTCTTTCGGGCAATAGACTTAAGTTATCCGTGGCTGGTAGCTTCGCTAGTTACAAGACAAGAAAATGACACAATCTAGAAAATCTGACCGTTTTTAGTGGTATTGTACAAAGACTTGAAAATGATCCATTTTAACTACAGAAATGATCACCAGTTTCAACCGTTGTGTTATAATTGGCCGTAACTTGCTTCTGTGATGGCCTAATCAGTCAAATGATAAACGTGGCCAAACTATCGTAATACCAAAAGAGGTTTGTGACGGTAACACATAAGTTCAGGAGGTAAACTTACAAATCAAACGGAAGACGTGACAGTAAAATAGGAACGACTCACGGATAAGTCAAGGTTCGCTGGATTGAACAGACCACCACAAAAAAGAAAGACGGCGCCAGGGATGAGATCCGTTGGGTGACCGATAGATAATTTCACACGCGACTCGAGAAAGCGAACGTTGGGCGTCGATAGATCAGTTGGTACGTGGAACTAAAATATTCCATCTTCCAATCACCATCGGCCCAAATATCCGTACGAATGAAGAAGACAGAGAGAAAGCGCGGTAACTCCCGTTTATTCGTGTTAACGATTAAATTCAAAAAGCGGTGGTGATGGTTTTAAACTAGTATACAGGTGAAGGTAAAAAAACGATATATAAAAAATGTACAAAAATGAATTATAAAATATAGCTGTGAATTGTGAACACTTCACCATGTCATCGAGATAGCGCCAAGATCCAAAATATAGTTATTGTTGTTGGAGGGCTACTTACGGGGTTCCTGTTAAAATGGTTCATGTGGTTTGTCTTACATTTCACTTTTTTGGATGGTAACTAACGTATACATTTCATTATAAATTGTTATAAAATGCTGTTGTGAAATACTACATGTTTTAATGTTGCATTTTACCGAAAATAATAATATGCTTCATTTGAGTTGTTAATTCCCGTTGTAGGCAACAAAACATTGGAAGCATTTAGGGGGTGATTAAGGGATTGAGTTCTACACTTTAACTAATGAAAAGGTTCGGCTGAATAAACTCATGAATTTCAGCGTGATATATATGCTTGTTTCAGGCCAAAACTCAACAGAAGAAAGTCGAGCTATGATAGTTTAGTGTGCTCAGCATCACTGTCATGAGACAGGTGCTGTACCGATGCGTTAAATACAGGTGGATCAGGAACTAGAGCCGCGATTTATGACAAGTTTGATAAGTTCGGTCCGACTATATCTAGGTGTTCAGTTCTCCTGGCAGGTGATGATGATCCCGGACGTCCATCAGTTTTTCATGGTACGCCCGGCCTACTCGCAACGTCTGTCGATAAGCTGGGGCGAAAATAGTCGCGTATGTCAGGCGGCGGGTGGCTGTGAATTCTGTGCCCACAGAGCAACCGAATCAGGACTAAAATGATGGTCGTAATGACCAGTTTCTTATTACTAAAGTCTTACGGTATATGTGCGTTTGAAAACTGAACTCGATTCAGTTAAGCTGTGAATAACATCCAAGTACGTAGTATGCATTCACACTAGTAGATTTGGCAATTGTGTCGTTCGCCGGTATAGTGTTTCAAGGCCGAAACGAGTTGGAAACGACCATTCAGGCGCGAAAGGAGATTTTTCAAATTTTTCATAAAATATTAAAATGCATATTACGGGACAAATATATCGATTTCATCAAGTATACCAGTGGTGATGCAGTGGAAAAATCAGATGTATTTGAAAATTGCCCACATCGGCACTTTTGTTGAAAAAATGTGACGCCATTTTTTTCGATATAAGCATAATGTTGGCTTTCCTAATCGATTTCACATTCTAAAAATGCTTCCATTGAAATTTTCGTGGTGGAATACACTTTCCCATCTTGCAGAAACGCTCAATTTTGTATGGTTTTGGAGA
>JTDE01006831.1:6808-28720 GCA_014338405.1 Paragonimus skrjabini miyazakii | reverse complement strand
TACCGGCGAACTACACAATCGTCGTAAATACTTTGCATGAAAACGTTCAAGTGCAATCACTACACCCACCGTTATTATTTTCAATCTTCGCGCGAAATGAAGGAGAAACCCATAAACGGTGGGTTAAAACAAGCCCTTCAAAGCTCGTCATCATTTTTGTCTCAGAAACTGATGATTTTCAACTTCTTGAGAGATACCACCGAAATATTGCCAGATATTCACGGATCCTTCATAAGTTCGCTGTTTTACGACAGATTTTACTCCCCACCGACAATTTCCATCCACTACTGTATTGTTACTGCACGACCATTTGAATTAAGTGCGCGACGAAGCAGTCCTTCTACAACGTTGATCTTGATATATTGTTAAAGCCTGATATCCTATACCTTTCAAACCTTGTTCTGGTGTATGCTGTTCAGCTTGCTTCCCGCTGCCGGATCCTCTTTATGTGTACCTTGTTTTCATTCACATTTTATCGCTTCGTCATTACGTGACTGCTGTATGTGATCGGCGGACTCGAAACTTGTAAATTTGGTGAACTTACTATAGACTTTTGTTGTTATTTCCTTCAGCTTATGTTTTAACTATTCCTCTTGTAACTCAGCACCATATATACCAGAAATTCTTCTTCACGATCGTTTTATTCGGCTCTGAATCGGTCGTCCAGTGGACCCAGAATTTGTAGGCGCTCGCTGCATCACAGACGCGATCATTCTGAATCCAGCCTATCGAAGACGTTGCGAATAGGTTCAGCGTAGCTCGAAGAACCATTGGACGTCCGGAATCAACACACATCTCACGCTGCCGTGCTGCTTTTTGTCCGTGCTGTTGAGTGAATCCTTCTGGTGGGTTTGTGTGCTCTAGTGAATGGTTGTGAATACGGCTTCTAACTCAGCAGTCCCGTGATTAATTTTTTACTATCTTTCCCAGCACGTGGGCATTCTTTCCCCCAAATGGTGAATTACTATTAAGTTCACGAGTGTTCCACTCGCAGAATGCTATGGCAATGGAAAGGTGCTGCCTTCTGCAACTTTCAATATTAAAGGACCCCATTTCTTCAATTAGTAAATGTAGTGATTCTTCGTTGCTGCCTTCTCAACTATCAACCAACTTTGGAAATTGAAAAAATGCAATTTACAACGCCACGTAGGGTTTCTAATTCCATAGCTTCAGATTCTCGGAAACTCTCGTCATTACCCCTGATCTGTTTTTCATATCAGATGAGCATAGCCATATGATGCACCGAACACTGAAATCGGAAAAGCGTATGGCCAAGGCGTTGGAGGACTCGGGTTTACCGGCTCAAGAATCTGGACACCCTGCATTCAGGTCGTCACTCTCCTTATGTAGTGGATTGAAATGGAGTAAATAAAATTGATATATAATTATGGTTTCTTCTATGTAAGAAATTTGTCAAGCCAATCCGGAGAATTCCTTCAGCAAACATCACATGGTAGTGAATCAGTGACATCGTCTTTCTGGCATGTAAATTCCTACATATTGCCGCGCGTCTAGTCACCCCATTTTTTGCCGTGTTATCCGTCGTACTGTCTCAGCCTTTCATTTAATCGCTATGGCATCCTTCTTTGTAACTCTGGTCTGCGAGTCTCACCCATCACACCTAGTCCGATTATTTTATTCATTTTGCCTCATAGTACTATGTTGGTTTCCCAAGCATCCTGCTGGCATAACAGGCAGTTTTGTTCAGAGTGAATTGATGGCTAGATGACTTTTAATTTGAAGACTTGTGTTATGGAATGCTTGGCGGGTAATTGTTTGTTTGTCAGCATGTCGAAATTGCTGAAGTTGGCTTCTTTTAAACATAATGGCGTTATTTTCTGGGACCCACTTCTTTACACTCTTAGGTTCATTCGCTCTAATGATTGCTTTCTATCATGTTACTTCCACTAATTGTACACGGCCTAGGTTACAGCCTACGTTAGCCTTTCCTTCGAGAATGTTGTTTGTTGGTTTATAGAATGGCATCTTTTACTCTGTCGACGCCCCAAACTAGGGTCTAAAACTGAGCATTAGAATTAGTGATCCTATTGCACCCTGTGCTCCACCTTCTGTAGCAGTCGGCCTCTGTAAGTCCTGTAAAGAATCTATTAGAACAAAGCAGCGGGTTTGAGCTTGCGCTTATTACTACACGTGGGCTCACTACAGGTGCAGCCGCTCAGTTCAGACTGCGGTCCACAGAACACTTATCCAGCACTACACGGACGGCTTGTCAAATACGTACGTAGATTGCGGACAGTCATATTCCACACTCAAGAACAGCTTCAGAAACCTCACTGCTGGACACAACACTGCCAACGTTGAGTGTTAGGAACCACAGCTAATAAGACACTAAAAAAATACCACGGACTGGCTCATACAAACCAGTTAAGTCGCCCAAAATAACACGCAACCCTGTGACGGATTCCAGTTAGGAAGGGATTGTACCAGATCCCCAAATTTTATTTAAAAAACTCGAAACCAAGCCAGTGAGCGTTAAGAAACTTTCACTTATTGGGCAACCCGTCATATTTGGCTCTGACTAGGATGACTGATTACCTCTCTATACCACGAGCGCCACATCTGACCAGTAGTCGTTTTCAGAAGCGTTCAGATATCTTGATTGATGCTCCAACCTCCACGCTGAGGGAGCCTTCTAACTGTTTGTCGGTGATAATATTCGGTTTGCCTGGAACTGGTGTTTCGGGCCTTGCAGACAGAAAGGCACGTGGTAGTAACCAGTGGAATGTCCTTCTCAACAGTTTAGGACTAAACAGTATACCTTCCCAAAGACTACAATTACTCCTTCGAAGCCCAGACATTAAACATATTGGAAGACCAAGAATTACTAAATGGCCGACGGAGAAGTCTATGGGAATGCGACGGTTGCGATCAGTTGTGAGTGATGATCAATGTATGTAAAAACTGAAATCCCCACTACTCATTGGTAAGTACGGAATTCATATTCGACTCCCCGGATTAGGTTTCAAAGGAATTATCAGCAGCCCTCTGTATCTTAACAAGACAGGTAATGTATAACTGCATTAGGACTGAATTAACAAAGTCAAAACGTCTTGAGCGCCAGACACATCACTTACCAGCAGTTCCCTCCAACCAAGTCAGGTCCATAATTGCACATAGGACTGCAGAATGTTTGCACATGAACCATAATCCTGCTCAATGGTGGGTTATTCACAGTATGCTAGGAGTAAAAGCAGTAGCAACTAATTTATCCGTAGACTAACGCTAGTGCCCACGCCTAACGTACCTAGATCAATAGGAGCCACTTTAATTTCAGGGACGATGGTCTTAGACGCATCAATTTTGTAGCAAGCTAAGCTTGTGATCTTCCAAACTGGCAATAAGCTTCACCTTGGTCGACAGCGTGGGCAGAAACAGGTCATCAGATAATTAAAACTCAGGAACACGTCCGTTTGTGAAGTCATTGAGTCAGTCGCCGGAATCAGTGTCACCTCCCCAATGGACCAAAAATCGAACTGAATTCAGTATCCTTGCTGCACGCAACTAACATAATACCATGATTGGCTCTAGCACCGACTCTAACCATCCACCAGACAGCAAACTCCCGATGTTGTTTCTAAACTGAGGTAAACAGTTTTCCAAACGAAATATCGGAGTCGTGCGGCTCCTGTGATGACAACTCTCTCCATCTGGTTGCAATCACTGGGTCTTTGCTGTTGTCAGATATTGCAAACAGTGAACTTCTTCTACAAGGACCCAGCACCTTCTGCCGTGATGTGGGAAATCGACGGGCGGCAAAGTGACAATATACTTATCGGAGCACCTCACGCCCAACTTTGACGATAGATTACCCTCCGCTAGTTCTACCGGGTTCCCTATGGTGTTCTTTCAGAACCCACAGTAATACAAAGTACGCCATTGGTGTCACCTATCGTCCACAAACTCCGCAATGCTCACTGATAAAAACATCATTCCGGCCCTGAAGTTTATCAGCAAGATGAATTCCTTGAATGTTCCAAGTATGCGAACTGAAACCTGCCTCACACCAATCTCCAACTCCATACGCAGTTTGCAAGTCTGATTCCAAGGCTATGAGATTTGTACCGTCATCTCGTAACAAGGTCTAACAAAACACACGGAATTCAACTGGGTGGCGTCCAGATAATATATTGTCACAAGATTCTATACTGTTGAATGAAGTACTGAGAGTAACCAATATAAATCGCACCGCGCTGCTGGGTTTAAGCGGCCATGGCACGATGTCTGATTTTGTAAATTATGCTACGCGCTGGGAATTGCACCTAGGATCCATTGTGCATTCCGCTGTGCAATTATACCAGCACTGAAGGAGACCTGGTGTAAGGTAACTTGGGTACCTGAACCACCAATAACCACGGACGACCATTGAAAAATCTTCAAGAATACCTTTCAACGAGCCACCTAAATACATGTCTCGGGAGAGGATAGTGGGGCATTGGCTGGAGTGAAATACCCGAAAACTCACGGTTACCAGATGCAAAGTATAGGGTCTGTTACAGTATGGGTGTACTAAAGGGGTTCGTCTGCGATACACCGCGCTACGAGACACATGCGATGCAGCGATTTTCACCATAGCGATCATGCGGAGGAAGCAAAATCCATCCCAACGGTATTCTATATACACCTATGCGGGGTTTCTAAATTTAAACCGGGCCTACATAGTACCGGTGCCCTAGAGAAAATATTAAAACAAACAATGAGAGCACCAAAGCTATCGCGGCAGAACTGAGTTCCGATCATTACACCCGAGTTTGTTTCATTGCAGCGCACTTGCGCGCCATCACATAGTAAGGCGATTGCCCTTGAGACCATTAATCTATCCCAGACATCTCTCCGAAGAAAGCTCAAAGGTCTGGAAACCCTAGGCCCTAAAAATATACTGCATGTCTCACTGAGAGATATGTGAATCTCTTTACGGATTCAAGGCAGGTTTTTGGCCAGCCGATAAATGAGAGCACCATCCTTAGTGACCGGAAACAGTGTCAAGTGATGCCTCATCCTATTATCCCTAGGTGTGATAATGCCACCAAATACCGTCCTACCGCATTACTCATAATAATGCCCAAGATTTTGGGAGGCAAAACTGACAACAGGACTGGATCCCACATAAATGAACGCGATCTGTTTTCACCCTCAAAGGCATAGACTTCGTCAGGGACATTCGTGCCTAACCATCCTATTGACGGCCAGTGGCCCATGAACCAAAATTGTAAATTTTTCCAGTAATACACATATTTAGCTTCTGTGAAACCTTCCGACAAGTAAATTATGATATTCTGTTAGCCACGATGAAGCCTTAAAGCATCTCAAACCGTGTGTGAACCTGCTGAACAAATACCTTTTAGACGAGAAGTCCAGGGTAACATCTCACACAGAATATTTTTTCATACACCTCACAGTGTGGAAGAACCTCACTGTACCATCCTTGGTCCATCGTTACTTCTTATATTCACCAAGGACGTTACCGCTATTATGAAGTTTGTGACTGCTTTGTACAGAGTATATAAATATCTGGATACCAACACTGACCTCAGCGGACAGGGACATACTCCAGGCTGACCTCCATAGGCTATTCCTCGGGAAGGTAGAAAACCATCTGCCTTTCAATATAAAAATTGCACTGCTCTTTGTTCCCGCCAAATTATTGGAAGGACCCACCACGTTGCGGGAGTTCCTCTCCGGTGTGCCTCCCCAGCAGCTTTATCTGAGTAATCTTACTCAGGAGTACCCGGGCGTTTCTCAAACGCCACGTTAACGACATGTAAAGGTATCACAGCTAGGCGCCTAGTAGAAGGCAGTTCAGGTCGTGTAAATCCTGATTACTCTTCTTGCTTATTCTGCAACTTATTGTTGCTCCATTTAAAGCTGGACGTGTCAGTCTGCCTATCTTTTTCAGTTAAGACATCACGCTAGTTGAAAACGTTCAAAAATGAGCCACCGAAAAGTCAAATCATGAGAATCTTGTCGTAAGATTCGGTAATATAAAAACTGAAATTCGCCATTTAAGAATGTAAACTTCTTCGTAGGGGTATGATATATGTCCACAAAAGTGCATATTTCAAGTCACCACTGCGTTAAACTGATAGATACCAGGGACTAACCAAGTATGAGAGGGCAGTCCTTGAAGCTAGAAAAGTTTTACTGTACGTTCTTCTGATGAAAGTTAAGCGACACGCGTGTAACCAACGACACCGTAGATGACAACCGAAACAGGTCGCTGGAAACGTGGTAGTGTTATTATGAACGGCGTGACCACGCACACGATATAAGCCTAAAGTTGTTTGCGTATGATTGGTTGCAACAGCTCATCAGTTGTCCAAATATACAGCTGAAAACGCGAACAACTCGTGAGAAAGAAAGCATTGACAGAAAGCGGTCGAATCGGTCCGATGCGTGAATAAATGCCCCGATTTCCGACGAATTGATTACTGGATGACAGCGTCATGGCGGCTTACAAGAAGACCGTATTCGTAGGAGTGAGGGTGGATCCAGTTTCCAGACAGCAGCTGGGAGGTAGGTATGTGAAGGGAGAGAAAGTGAATGGGAGTGCGAATTGGAGAATGAGTGATGTCGGGCACGGATCGTGAGAACTAAAGTGACAAATGCTTTGTCACAGAAAGTCACGGAGAAGAGTGGGACGGGGGGATGGACAGAATTTTTGCACCCGTAAATGTGCCACAAATAGGGTTGATTTAACCGTAGAAAGTTTTCATTTTCCGTACGAGTACACAAATATCCGACTGACCTTTTTAGGGCAGTCGTTACGGCGACGTCTGTGGGTTGGTTTGAACAATAATTCGACGCGTATCCCTACTCGGTGCAAGCTTCAATCCGTAGGCATCCCAACAAAGAGGAAACATTTGTTCCGTCACCAGTAAAATGCAGTTTGTATACTGCGGAATAACAGACCTGAAGCTAAGAAGTCTTCCAACGGTAAAACTTTCAGCACGCTAGTTTAAAAGGTATTATCCCTCGTCCCGTGTTAACTTCGCAGTGTACGGTGAAGTTACGACTGGGCAGTCTTCGAGTGACGCGTAGAAGAGTAATGACTACCGGAATCAAAACAAGATTTGACGGAAGATTTTATGCTAATTTTTAGTAAACGATAAAATATGCAAAACAAGAAACTACACACCACAGCTGTGACATTCAATATAAACAGCCAACTTACGCCGTAACTACGCAGATCGAATGCTTAAAGTTGGACGGACATTACAAAATAAATGCACAAATTTACTTTACAATTCTTTCTTATAAATCAAAGAGAAGAGGAGAAGATCGCCTCTCTTGAAACACGTCAAATAGAGACAAATGGGTTACACAGTAATCCCTAAACCAGTAAAACAATGTGTACGACCGAGTGTGTATGAGTATGTATGTAAGTTGCAAACTCAGGAGGGAGTTGTGCAAAAAGAGGCCAGATACAAAGTGTGGGTTACAGTGACATCGGAAAAGCATTTTGTCAACAGATTCGGCAACCGCATAATGCATGCTGTGTGTATGGCCTATTTCCCGCGGTCGAGGGCTGCACAAGTCGTGGAGAATGAAAGCCGCTTTAGGCCGCTGCGTCCACCATTACATTGTTAATAGCTGCTGAAACGCACTAATGTGATACGTTTTCGGTTCGTGCTTACATTTTTTAATGACATCTCCGATGAGTAGAATGAAGGGACGTTCACTGATATTCTCGGACTCGTGCGCAGCTCGTGCATGCGGCCTGTAACTCCGTTCACAAGTCAACCCATCACAAACGCACTACCGGATTTTCTTGCAAAGCCACCCACATCCACGCTTAAGAAAAATGACTTCCACCTTGCCATTTCCGTTTCCTGCAAGGGGATTCAGTGGTTTCAACGACCGAAAAAGTCCCGTCCTTCTAATTGATTCCAGTGATCTTTTGGTGGGAGGAACGCTGTTCTTATTAAGCAGTACTTGAACTGTTTGAGCTTACTGTGGTTGGCGGCATCGGAAACGGACTGCCTTGTCATAGTGATCAAAATCAAAGGAGCCTTCGCTTCAACCATCACTACAAGTGGCATACGTTTCACCACTTGCGGCTCCATCCATACACCATGTATCAGGTGTAATCTCGAAAGAATATGACCAATAGATGTGGGGGTAAGGCCTTTTTGTCAAGCCGGTCATTGCTGGTTAGCCAATTAGTTGGTTAGTATGAAAAAGGAACCCTTATCTTTTGGTAACTAAACCAATAGGATGAAATATTGTAATGACAAGATCTAAACTGAGGAGAAATGCAATGCAAGAAGAATTCCATTATACGAGTACATGTTAATGCACCTTAAAAGGATAACGTTGATAAAGACAATTCAGATAGGACTACGAAAAGTGCAGGCAAACCAGTCGTCATACAGTACGCCAACAGGGATGAAGGGAGGAAGACCACAGACAAGTTTCTGAAAACAGGAGCGGATTAGCTGCCGAACGACCATGCTTTTGGTCGATTCAATCATCAACAAAAATATAATGGATATACTGATATGACTTATCTGGGCATGACGTACTCGTCGTCTCTTCGTTTACGGTGCACTACGAGTACTCTGGTGACCAACTGATCTGACGTATTCGCAGCCGCACGCATCGCAACGCCATATAGCCACGTCACCACGACCCATGGCACCAGTGGTTTCCAGTTGTTCTCGGCGGTGCGATAATTATCCGTTGAGGTTACGGGCGTCCACCCGGATAGCACTTCTCCGGACTACCCGGTTTGACACCAAGTCTTTCTGACGTCTAAAATCAATGTTACAACACGAACGATTCACTTAAGTAACATCCTGGTATCTCCGCTTCTTACTTCAGGGCTTTCGCTTACCTGATCTCAGTTGTCCATAAAGCAGCTGATTCGGAATACTGTCATCGCCCATACGACGGATGTGACTCAACCAAAGAAGCCAATTGAGCATCAATAGGGATCTCATTCCGTTCATATCAGTTTTCTGCAGTAACTCAGTGTTTCGAACCATATCCGACCACCGAATACCCAAGATGCGCTTCAGAAATTGTATATGGAAGCGGCTCAAATAGCGCATGTTCCGCTGATACGGTTCATTGCCGTACAGCAGTACAGAGAGCATCATTGGGCGGTAAACGACGAACTCGGCTTCAGGCTGTGGTTCTTCTAAACACGTTTTTCAAGACTTCCGAAAGCAACACTATCCTTCGCCACACGAGCACTTAACTCACTGTCGACCGACACATCGGTGGACAAATTACTACCCAAATGGCAAAATTTTGCGAAGCTGCGGACAACGTCTTAATTGATGCGAATTTGTGGTGAAAGTGTAGAAACAGCACATCAGCCCAGAGAAGGCTGAAGGAAAGGAAACGTCTTGCCTGTGTTGATTTCCAATCCAAACTTGGATGTCGCGGTCCAGAAAGCCGTGGCTAGTCGCTGTAATTTTTCATCGCTGTGTGCGAATAATGCGCTGTCACCTGTGAATAAAGGTATGCGCATTGTTGAGGTATGTAACTGGGTTGGGGCACCGAAGCGTCGGATGTTCAGCAGACGGCCATCCGTCCGGTACTCTGACTCAACACCATTCTACTCAGTCCTGAAAAGCAACTGTTACTGTGACAGTCAAATATAAGCTAAATAAGGCTGGGGCTAGCACGCAGCCCTGCTTCACGCCAATGACAATGTCAAAATAATCAGAGGTAGATCCACCAGACTGTACTTTCGCCTACATGCCCACATGCAGCAATCTAATCAAACTGATAAAATTGCCTGGACATCCAAACTCACCAAGCAACGTCCACAATGCCTCGCGACTCTCGGACTCGAAGGACTTGGTAAAATCCACGAAGGGGACATAAAGGGGCCGATTGCGTTCCCGACATTTCTCTTGAAGCTGTCCCGCAGCAATCGGCAGGTCGACCGTACTACGACTCGCCCGGATTCCACACTGCTTTTCAGGAACACTGACCTCCCAGACGCTCGCACTCAGCCGGTTCATAAGGATTCTTGCAAAAACCTCGCTTGCGCAGCTCAGTAGACTGATGCCGTGATAGATGTCGGGGAGTATTTTGCTACCTTCACCCATAGAAAAAGGTACGATAATAACATCCTTGAAAATTTGCGGCATGTTTTCCTGCTCCTAGTTGGAGTGAATCAGCTAGGGCAGTGCACATTCCAGTGCCGGTCCGCCATTCTTCAAGACTTCACCTAACAGGTCGTCTTTTTCTGCAGCCTTCCTGTTGAGAAGTTAACCAATCGCTCTCTACAACTCTGGCAAATCTAGGGTTAGAGCAAGCAAAAGTTTGATAGTCTGTTGCGGCAGACTGTTCGTCGGCGCTCAGTCAATGATAGCAGGGCGGTTTAGTAAGCTACTGAGGTGTTTGCGCCAGACCTCCATGATGTCTTCTGGCTGGTTTCAAAAATAGCGGCTGTCAACGTCTACCAGTGTTTTACTGGACTAGACCGATGGGCCGAAGATCGCTCTGAGCGAATCGCAGAACTCAATATGTTGTCGATGACCTGCAAAGCCCTGCGTCCGCTCGCCCTGTTTCCTCCAACCACTGTCCATGATTCCGCAACCACGCTCAGCCAATTGACGATGGATACTCCGGAACTCGGTTTCTTCGTTTCCTTGTCTGGGTCCAATGTGGAGGCATCAAACGCGGTATTCTCCTCTCTCACCAATCCGGAGTTAACCACTTTGTTGTCGTCGAACCATTCCGGGCGTATCTGGCGCACGATACAGATATCCCAGGTGGCTGCTACTGTGGTCTGTTCTTTGAAGTGTTGCCACATACTCTCGGGTGTTTTAGATGCAGCAGCGTCTGTCAGACAGGGGTATCGGCACGTTGACAAGTAGTCTCCATCTCTAAGTTCTGCAGCCATTTGACATTTACATTCTGCCGTTGACCAGGTGATCTGCGATAAACAAGCTTACAAACATGGATAAATAACTTGGTCCTAACCAGCCCATGATTTGTGTTACATTCAGCGCCGCGCACCACTCGCACGGCTGCACGATCACGAAATCAGACAAAAGGTGATGACCGCTTCGCGGATGAGTCCACGTCGTGAAGTCACCCGCATTCAGCCGGAATCGGGTGTTTGTGATAGCCAGCTCGTGAGCAGCACACAGATGAAGCAAACGATCACCGCTCTAATTGGACGTATGTATTACCATGCGCATGTTCTAAGCGTTTGTCTAATCATAACAATCATTCAGGCTGTGCATCTCTTATCGCTAGGCTCAACCAGAGTTCCATTAATAACCTCAAAGCGGACTGCCCTACATTCGATGGCCCTTTTTACATGAATATCCATAAAGATATGAAGGCTCACACGAACGCAACTCGCGGTCATTATGCTGACAACTTGCATGTAGGTATGACGAATTCATTTCAAACCTGTCCCACCAAGTCTAATCCCGATGGTGTCAATATCTCATTCTACTCTGTTGACACTTTTCCAATGCTTTTCATCATCAACTGAGACGCAGGTGACGTTCAAGCAGTTACTAATGGGTTATAAATGCATCAAATCAACCGATGCCACCAGAATCTTTGAGCCAAGAGTACCCTTCTATTCTAGATGTCTTCAAAGACCTAAAAATGACGTCAAATAAGAAAAAGTTACTTAGTTTGTCGCTTTCAAATGCACGCTTGCTGTCCAATAAGGTGCACACTTTTGGACCATTTATCTTTTTATATAATCCTCATACTATTCTAGGCACTTAAGCTTGGTGTACCGCTGAGAATTTGGACACAACCAAGTGTTTTAGGCTAACATACGCTGGGTAAAAATCGTAGTGGGGATGGCAAATTTACCGTAAATTTTTCTGGAACCATACTCGCTGAGCCTTGTTTCAGTCTGATTGATGACTCCTTACGGCCGTTAGTATCGGCTGGCTCTTGCGGGTTACTCTTAGGACACGTCTACAGACCAATTAACGCCATTCAAAACGGCATGCTTTCTCATATTAATGAGCTTACTTAAGCATCAAGTTAGTTTCACATTACAAGCTAAGTGACGAAAATTACAACACGCCAAAACTCTCTTGAACTTCTTCCACATCTGCTGCAAGTGAAACCGAGTCTGTCGTTTGTATACAAATAAATGTGTCATGCGAACTTGTTTTATTATATGCTAGACTAAACCACAATTTAGATTATATTTTTACGACAAGTGTCTCTTCTGCTGCCGTGTCTGTTTCGGAACGATTTTTAAGGAGTGATCACGACGCTGCGAAGTTCCTGTTTGACTTGAAGGCCGTTAGAAAGTCGACCGTCACACCTTATCGCCAAATAAGATTCGGTGACTGGAATACTGTGGTGACAGTCTGCTCGATTCACCTCATGTCTAAACCCCAACAAAATAAAAGATCTAACAGGAGACGAATCCAAACGTCGCGTTGAAGATACTATATCAGGATTGGAGGAACATTCACATTGTTACGTCTTCCGCTGTTCGCTAATTTCGTTCTTCTATATTACACCAATTAACTTACAGTTCGTGACTTCGTAGGTGCCAATACGACCAACCAGTGTGTAGAATCTGCTCTGTGTTTCGCTTCAGAGGTCACCTAGGTACCACTAGAACTTAACACCCCGAGGTCAATTCAAACTGATAACGACCGCAAACAGCTCGGTAATGTTTCTATAATAGAAAATACATGGATATCAGCAAATACATAAGAACAGACATATGGAATCAATATGAAATGTCACATACGTTCGAAATGGTACGTCCAGAGAGAGTTTTCGACCGTCAGTGGTCGAGCATAAGCAGAAAATGTCCAAATTCAAGATGGCGGACAAAGCGACCTTCACATGGGCATAATTATGTCATAAAGCATACTACTCACAAAGAGGGGGAGTAGGCAGTGGGTAAAGAGTAAGTCCAAACGAATGTTACTCAGTGACAAACTGAGATCACTTTGATACTGCCGTACATCTATAAGTGCGGAATTGCTTACTGCAACCAGTACGAATTCTTTTTCTGATTACTTGCTTGGGGGGTTTCACTCCGAGTACGATCTCTAGGGTTATTCGAAGTCCCTAATTATGTGCAATACAAATACATACACCACTTTTCCCAAGTCTTCAGAGTAGAACACACGTTTGTGACGTCTGAACCCGGTGTTGCAACCTAAGTATCCGATGAACACTTCAGGTTTTACACGGACATCTTATCCCCGAAGGGATCAAACGCCGTGATTGTGGCGAAGGCATAATTATCGCTCCCAAAGAGCAAGTTAAGCTCAAAAGTCTCAAATGACAGCACAAGGAGATAAGATTTTTCTTATTATGCAAATGCATAATGTGTCCAATGCCATAATGAATAAAACTAAAGTGTTCCACCTAAATGAAGACAAACGTGCGTTTAATAGCCGAGAGAAGAGCCCGGAGTTGGTGCAACTGAGGAGACGGGAGAACTATAGGAAGTATTTTATCATCTCAGCAACCATACTGCCGGACAAAACGGCCATTATTGCACGCCGTGAGGTTTTTAACTTATACTTTGTTGCTTCATGTAACACTGAAAGAAATATTGCCTCCACCTCTTCCTGTAAACACAAGTGTTTTCCTGAACCATGTTCTTGTTGGTGCTGTGGACATGCGCTCATAAGTAGTAATTATAAAACCTTCTCGTATTATTGGTCCAGATGGCATCCACCATAACCATACCTCAATTTGATTTTGGGTGTTGAAACGAACCATAAAATGTTGCATGGTTCAATTTTTACTATTACGAAATCTTATAAACCACTCCTCGCATGGGTTTCTCAACAAACGTTCTTGCATGAGGTGCCGGCTGGAATTTCTTAACCATGTCACTAAATCTGCTTTTTCTGACGATGCACGTATTATTATACTGTTGGACATTGAAAGATTTTCGATCGTGCACCTCATAAGCGCCATTTGATCAAAATAACATCCATTGGTAAATACGATCCATTGCTTAGCTGGGTTGCTTCAGATCTTAGAGGTCCGACGCACACAATGAAACTAAGAGATACCTGTTTCATACCACCGCCAGCCACCACTGGGGTGATTGGAGGAAGCGTCTTGGGAACGCTACATTCTCTAATTTATATCAACTACATGTGTGAGGTTGTCAAGCATGATGAGCTAATTCTACTCGCCGATGACATCAAAGCCGTCGACACTTTTCCTTCTAGAAATCTCAGTTCTTGTTTAGATAACATTCGGAATGACTTCATGTCATTGGTGATTTAGTGTCAACTTTGGCTGATGAACTTTTCACCTAATATAGTCAACACTACTACACATGGTTATCATATGCCATTGGGCTTTAAAAAGCCCGAAGATCAAAGTATACCAACCGCCACTTCGGTGCGTGACGTTGTCATAAGTTAATCAGGTTCATTCAAATTCGCTGAACTTATATCTTTTCTGGCAGCAAAAACCAGAGGGAAGATAGGCCGAATCAAGCATGTATTCCTTCTTTCTGGTGCTCAACGGCACCTTTGCAAATTATGCATAACGCCCACACTTGAGTCATGCATTTTCATATATAGCCGCTGGCACAGGTTTGATAGGCAGGCTCTGTAGATTCCAATGTGCATTCACGGAAAGTTTACTGGGCTATCCATCTTCTCGGTGTCAAGTAAACTGCTGCTAGGCGTTTGCAGTCAATCCTATTTGACTACAGCGATTCAAGATGAATCTGGTTTATGGTAACAGGTTCACCTTTAACTTCGCGATCCGCTTGCAACGTAGATCAAAGTACAGCCTCCGAGGCAAGGAGTTTATATTGTGGGGCTTCAGAAACCTGCGTTCGAATGCTTTTCGAATGAAATATTTCCTTATTTAGGACGAACTTCCATATATACTTATAGCCAGTAAGAAAATACGTCAACTTGAACTTAAAAACCCTCGGATAACAACGAAAGTCGCATCCGTCTTCAAGTTCTGCTTGTCTGAGGACGATATCTTTGAGAATTAACCAAATAACACCTTAGTGAAAATCTTCTGTACCTCGTAATACTGCGCCACATACCGCTCGAATAAGACCAAGCCATTTATACCACTATTGGATATAGTGGTCCAGATTTTGTAGTTTATTAATAACTCCAGCAGGGTAGATCTTGTATAGAGTTATGAGTGAACTTGTGAGTGAACGAGAAAACATGTTTATAGATGTTGCGATTTTTAAGCGTCGAACGGATAATGGAACAACAATTGATAGTACGGCAGATAACGGAACTACGGCCAACAGTAATGAATAACAGACTACGGAGTATACAGGATTAACTTGTAACATCCCATTCAACCCAATCAACCAAGACTAAGGTATTAACGCAAGTAAAACACTGGCCTTCAAAGAAAACTTTTTTTAATGCTACTCATTCCTTGAACAACATGGACAAAAAATAGTTTGCATTCGAAAGGTTTGTGACCAATAAGAAAACAAGTTCAGAAAATGGATCAGACTAAGATCCAGACGGTGCGGCTATGCCTCAATTAGGAGACGGGCGTGAAGTCGGGATGACAACGAAAGTTGGTACGAAGACTGGGCACTCGTGAGGACAGTAAAGGTACGAGACTTTACCAGATTTGAAGATCATTTACAACTGTGCTTCAATAGGCCTATTGAGATGCGATCTTTACGTGGAATTGGGGACTTCTGTTCACCTCCCCTACGGAGATTGGTGGCGGCTGATCCTCTTCGAATCAACCCGAATGAGAGTCGATGGTCGGCGTTGCCGATGGGTACACCGTCCGGGAGAACGATCTATTTAGCAGTCGATGGAGGTATCGTTGACGCTTCGGGAAACTCGAACGTGTTCAGGAGTTTGTAAAACGGTATCATTCCCTAGTGGTCAAGGCTTTCTTTATTTACACCATGGCGTAGCCGCAGTTGATTGCGATGGTGGATCCAAGTGTCATTTGCAACGGAATTATCATAAAGTACCTAACCCAGGCGTTTCGTCACCACGCTTTTTGCCAAGTGCTTGCGGCCGGATCGATAACTGCGGGTGTAGAAAGACAAGTGAACTTATAGTGGGGCGCGTCGTACTGAAGAAGATTGCTTCTGCTCTGATTGTTTCGTCGGCATCACGGCAATCGGCTTGGTTCACAGTTCATGACCCATGAGGGCATCAGCAAGTGATTGGTTACTGTTTACCAACATCTGATAGGCTTGTGTTCGAAAATCTGCAACGATCATTTATCAAAAGCTTATTGGGATATTCATCCTCACTCGCCTATAGAAAACGTTGTCAAACACTGGGTATTGATCCACATTGATTACGAGGACTAAAGTTGAATCTTACACTTCTGCATAAACTAATACACTCGGACGCCACCCCTAGAGCGTATGCCGTTTATTTTGATCACAGATACCCATGTAGCTTAAGAAATAAAGGTTCCACTTTGTCAAACCCGTAAGCTGAGATAAAGATTAGCTCCAACTTCTTTATTGTAAAACATTCTTATATTTGGAATAGATTTCTGAATGAAACCAGATCCAGTAACAACATTCAGCGTTTCAAAAAGGGCTTGGACGGCTATCTTACGTCATCAAACATAATGTCTGTTTCAAAATTTTGTTTGTCTTCTGATCTTTTTGAATGTGTTTCGCAGAGCTTTGAGCCCTCGGCTGCAAATGACGTACATACCCGTCCCTACTATCAGGCTCCCATTCAAATCAGCTTGTATGAAACAGTTTATTTAATCTCCACCGTTTGCCCACACCCCATCTAGCATTTGGTTCATCGCGTACTCACGAAAACGCACCGTCTTATTCAGGTGCGTTACTGTGCACGCATTACTGAGAAGGTTGAACAATATAAAATTGGAACTTATAGTAAATTCAGTGGAATAAACCTATATGGAGTCGTACTTAGAACACAACCAGAAAGAAAACAGGATTACAGCTCACACACACTTTTCCCACATATTACATATAGGCCTATTCGCAACAACTTGTTTACTCTGGTAAGCCACCAGACTGTAATTAATGGTAGCCGGTATTGACGGTTTACTTGACTAGCGTACAAAGTCTCCACAGAAAACTGTGGGAAAATAATGTTCCCATCATTTACCTTGCATAATCGCAGTAAACCTCACTTCACATACTGTGCCCTCTCCCCTGCCTCAAACCCTCCTCGTTAACAGTTAGTAACTCTTGTGCGCTGTGAAACAGATTCTAACTAACATGTTAAAACTTCGTACGGGGTACTGTTTATCACGTGATGATCATTTTAGACGTAGTTCCTGTTAACCTAAGTATCGCGGAACACTATAACAGATGCTTGCTAATTTTATATACTTTATTAAAACAACATAAAACTATCAACATCGCGTAAAGCCTTTGTCAAGAAAATATTGCATAAACACTGTTTGTGGTATTACGCCGCAGGTGGCATAACAGTCTACTCAGTGACTATTCATCGTCTACTGAGTGTATGTTGACCGTCTTACGAGTGACTATTGGGTGTGGCGACTGGACACTTGGTGGTCACTCAATAGACGGTCAAACGAAAATTTCCGTAGCCCTCATTTCGTTATGAATGCTTGTTGGCTTATGTGTTAAAGGCCATGAATAACAAGCAGGCCTTATTTTAAAGCCAATTATCAACGAAATCACGCCTTCGCGCAGCGATATCGATATGTTGGTGAAATTTTAAAACAAACGGCCTTAAGCAATAAAATTGTAATGGATGAACATTAAATTTACACCATTTATAAAGATTCAATCGTCGGGTGATTGTCATTTCTGCTCTCTGCTTGGTTGCTTCACTCTTTGCGTTCTGTATCCATCGATGAACGTTTCGACATCCGCCTGGCACTCCGAATCCAACTTAAAGTGAAATATCCCAGCTAATATTGCAAATACGACAATATGCCAGTTCAGTGAAGTCAACGAGAATGTCACGCTGATCAATTGAATCAAACGCTCATTAGTCTGTCATAACTGAGGGACCATCAAAATGCAAAGTAAACTTGTACTAATTCCAACTCAGAAACCAGCTGAAAGCGGAATATCTGGCATACGTGATCACTCCTCATTTCCCACTTTAACATGTGAGATTGCGTACTTCCTCTTACTCCCACAAACATCCGTTGTGCGTAGAAAATTTTGCGATAATTGGGCGCTAAAAACCCGGTGCTGACTGAGAGGTTAGCGAGAACGTCGATTTTTGACGTTTTCAGAAAACCGACAGGGTTCTGCTCTGGAGTCCGCTCAATTCATAACCGGATTTCGGAAAATCCCGTCCCCGTTGTCCAAGCCAAATCATTTCAACATTCTTTCGATGCTAATTAGCTCACACAACAGCGGAAACCTTCGAAGATACCCTTGTACTGTAACATGCAATCCGGCTGTTTTCACTTTGACTGTCCGTCAAATTTGCGGGCCAAGCTTGGGGCAACGTGGAGACACCGAGGACAGCGTTCTTGCAAAGTAGGTGGTTCCAACAACCATACTGTAAAAGGAGACAACAAGAAACAACATGAGCCAAATGTCCAGTGAGCCATACATACGATTCACACAAACGAAAACTGAAATTGCGCTGAAAAAACAGTAGCACTCCCGGCTTAACAATTCAAATTCAACCCGTGCCCGCTTGCTGGTTTTGGCCGCATGTTACAACACGTACCTCCCTGAATGACCCTCATATATTTGGAATATCCTCTCCTACATAACCTTGTACTAGTTGCATTAACGTAGCATTTTATTTTTGGACTGAATCTTTGGAAAAAGCAAACTATCCTCTTCCCTGGTACGTGCATCAGAAGTTCGTAAACTGCAACCCTTTTCTCCGTGATTACGCTCTTTTTGGCTGATAAAATTCATGTTTGTCTCAGTAGTCCAGTTCAAGTTCAAGTTCAATTTGCACAGGAAGAAATGGCTATTGTCAATCGAGCGTCCAGAATATTTGCACCGGGAGGCCAGGGAATGACGGATTATTCAGATTCCGTTTGTCGATTTCGAACCCGTCTTGATTATCAAGTAATCTATGTGGGCAGGAAGAATGAGGGAGGGAGAACGAAAGAAAAATAATCGCAACCCCCAATGGCTGCTTAAATACATGACAATTGGCGTTAGCTTTCTTCACACTACAAGGGACCTCAACCATAATAGACAAGACCGAAAGGTAGTGGTATACTCTATGGTTGAGGCATCAGCGAACCATCTAGTTACATCTCCAGCTACATCCCCTCCTGAACTGGATCACCAGAATAGCACGCTTCCGTAGGTATGCTGTCACAGACGTATTTGGTCATCACCTTCCTCTAACTGTGCAGGCCTTCTACCAACTAGGGAGGCCTTTCCTAACCAGCAAGTAACTCTATATATCCAGTGACTCTATCAGTCCGTTACCTCATAGTGAAAACGTGTGAATTTTTTAATGCACTAAAAAAAGAATTGATCACCTGCAGCTCACACTGTTGTCAACGGACCTCCATAAGCCTGATTCTATCTCTGGCACAAACCAAGACCTACCACTCATCAACAATTTTACTCTGCACCCCGTGTGTTTTAACGACGGTACCTTTTGATGCCGTGTGTAGCGATTCTGGGATTGGGCAATTATTTGGGGGATTCACGTTGGTTTGACAATTCTGTCGCACCAGTAGACAGCCTGGGACTCAGAAGTGAGGTGGAGTGTAGCTAATGAGAAGGGAACTGCTTCAAACCCACAACCCGTGAATAGACAGCGGTGTGGGACTGAATGCAGGTTGCTCTAGTTGCCACCCGTGGAATCACCGCTTCTGGTCTGCAGGCGACGCTATTTAAGCACTTTAGCAGTTTTGTCTCTGGTCGGAGGTTCCCAATTTGTGCCGAGCAGACATCCCAATCATATGAAAACGCCGCGGTAAGTGAGAATGTGAAAAAGGAAAGTGTGCATGGACTTGAAAGGTTCACAGGTTGATAAGTAACCAGTTTGAGAAATGCATTAATACAATCGCCCAGAAAACACTGGGGTAACGCCGTACGACCAGCCTCCATTCACAACCTGAAAACCTATGCTCCCAACGCCGTACATTACAATGGAAGGCTTGAACATGTACGTCTGCGTTATACCACCTACGGCATGTGAGTATGCTTAGACGACCACTCTGTCACAGATGTATCCTGAACAACTGACTCCAAGAAAAAACGGGCCATTACGCTGCCACTTCTCTGTATGCTACCACTGCCTGTCCAATCTTGTCCGCTATGCTAAAGAAAATCAGGGAGGATCTCCTGCCACACTATCCAGCCGCATTTTGAATGAGATCACACTATCGTTATGTACTACTTCACTTGGAAGCTTGTTCCACACATTCACTATCCGGCTGCTGAAGAAGTTCGCACGTTCGTCTAAACGAGCCCTGCTTTTCTCCAGTCGGTGACTGTAACCTCTAGTGATGGCTTCCTAACCCATTTGTGCGAACATATCTGTGGACTTCACGCCACGTATGCCTTTCAGTATTCAGAAGGTCTCGATAAGATCACCCCTCCCTCTCCCCCTTTCCATTGAGTACAATCCGAGCAACTTTAATGTCATGGCAAGGCTTACCTTTATATTCATTATCATTCAAGTTGCGAGTTGTTGCACTCTCTCAATGCACTGGATATATTCACGTAGGTAGGGAGCCCACGCCTGCACGCAGTACTCCAGGTGAGGTTGGACAATTGCTTTGTATAGCAGCAGGAATAATTCAGGTTGCTTGTTAGACAAGACTTGCTTAGGTCTAAACAGTTAAATGCGGGCTTTGTGTGCAGCCGATGCACATTGAGCTGAGGGTCTGAAGTCGTTTTTGATCAATACTCCCAGGTCTCGCACCTTTTCCACGCATTCAATGATGAAAGGACCCTAGGGACCGGGTACTTCCATGGGTTCAGAGCGCTACGTGCAATTGGTAGAACGTGAATATCTCCGTCATATTTTAGTTTAAATATAATTCGTAGCCATTAAGGTTGTTGAAAATTTGTGATATGTTGCATAATCTAAAATCTGAAAAATCTGTTCCCTAGAGATTTCTTTGTTTTAATCTTCCGAAGACGTAAACCAGAAATGTGCGGTTGTTTAATGGCATAGGGATTGACGGAAAAACAACGCAGAGTCGCATTCTACGTTATTTCGGAAATATGAAGGTAAAATTCAATGAAAATCGACGTCATGGACGTGCAAACACATGCTTTTATTTAAATCTCGGCGTGATTATTTAGGAAAGCGTGATTATAATTTCGACAATCGAATTGTTGTTGAAACATGAGTACTAAGCTTTTTATAAAACTACAAACGTGAGAGATGCCTATAACCTAATTCAACGTAGGACAATTCACCATGGTTCGCCACTCGTTGGTACCACTGTTGTTAACTTTTCCATGGAATCAGGATGTACGCTGGAATGGAAACAAGGTGAACTGCTGAAAGAACGATATTAAGGAACACTGCTAGCAATCCGCCGGGATGGTGCTTCAAGGCCTAAGCGAGCTGAAAACGGCCATTTCGACGCGAAAAGATATTTCTCAAATTTTTCATGAAATATTAAAACGCATATTGCGGGACAAATTTACGTATCTTATGGAGTATAATAAAAGCGTTGCAATGAGAAAAATCAGCTATACGTAAGAATTGTCCATATTTGCACTTTTGTGGGAAAAAATGTGTCGACATTTTTTCCGACAAAATCATCATGTTGGCTTTCCTCATCGATTGTACGTCCTGAAAATGCTTCCGTCGGAATTTCCGTGGTAGAAAACATAACCTGGTTAGCAGAAACGTTCAATTCCGCGTGGTTTTGTAGATATGATTGAATTTGTAATCCTCGACCACGTTGCGTTTACATTGCATTGAATATGAAATATCACAGTAATTCTTAATCAAAGCTATGCTGCCACGGTCACTGCCTAATTATTCACCTGAATTATATGTTCAGCTTGATTCCTTTATAGTATTT
>JTDE01006829.1:2326-13180 GCA_014338405.1 Paragonimus skrjabini miyazakii | reverse complement strand
CGTTCTGAAACTGCTTCCATTGAAATTTTCGTGGTGGAATACATCTTCCTCGCGTGCAGAAACGCTCGATTTTGCGCGGTTTTGGAGATATAATAGAATTCGTAATTTTCAACCACGTTGTGTTCACGGCGCACTGTACACCAAATATCACAGTAATTCCTAATAAAAACTATGTCGCCACGGTTATGGCTTAGTTACACATCGGAATTACATATTCAGCCTGTTTTCCCGATAGTATTTCCGATGGCTTTAGTCTATCGATAAAAACAACCTCGCGTTTACCTTTGCGTTCCAACACAAAAGTCTTATCATAGCGCGTGAGTACGCGGTATGGACCTGCATAGGGCTGGCGTAAGGGTCGCTGAGGAGTAACCGCACGCATTAAAACGTGAGAAAAAATTGACAGACGAGGATCTACGTACGTTGGTTTTGTCTGTTACTTTGGTGGGGTTGGTCGGAGTCGTCTCATACGCTGGGCCAGCCGTTTGCCGTAATTCGCGAAGTTGATGAGCCCCGTTGCGCCTGGGACCACCACATCTCCGGGTGAACGTAACAGGCACCCATAAACTAACTGGGCGGGGGTGGTATTCAGGTCGGAGTTCAGCGTGTTTCGGAAACCTAACGAGGCTAGTGGTAGAACCTCGTGCCACGAAGGGTTTTTGCTAGCGGATTGCGAACTTTTCAGCGGCAGATGAAAACGTACAACTAGCTCGTTGGCTGATGGGTGGTAAGCTGTCGTGGGAATTCGACTACAACCTAGTGGGTTGAGAAGTGACGTGAAGGCTGGGTAAAAATATGACCCGCGATCGGTTGTCACTACAGTGGGGCAACTAAACTGGGTAACCCAACGTTCCAGGAATGCTCGTGCGACGGTTTCCGACGAGCGATTCGCAGTTGGTATAGCTTCCGGCCAACGTGTGAATCTGTTTACACATGTCAAGATATATGTGCACCAGTTTGAGGGTGGCATAAGTTCCACCAGTTCAACACGTACGTGATGGAAACACTCATCGGGGGCTGCAAAACCCCCTACTGGGGTACGCCTGTGACGATGAATTTTAGACCGTTAGCAGTGTATGCACGCCTTGGCCCACGTGCGGAAGTTGGGACCGACAATGTGCCAGACAAAGGGCTCGGTGACTATTCTGACTGTTGAACGTATGCCTGGGCGAGACATGTTGTGCAACGTGTCAAAAATTCGGCCTCGGAAAGTCAGTGGAATAACCAGGTGACGGATGCTTTGTGAAGTGTCACAAATAATCGTCCCTTCGGATGGATTTATGGGAACGTTCTCTAGCTTAAGGGAAATAGACTGACGTAGTCGTTCTATCTCCGGACCGTTGTTTCGTGCAACTGCGATCGCTGCTAGATCGATTGAGCTGTCTGCCGTACCGGCTGTAACATTGAAGCGCGGGAGAGCATCGTCGACTGGGTTCGTAACACCTGAGATGTGATAGATATCGGTGGTGAACTGAGCGGTGTAATCCAGATGTCAGGTTTCTATAGGTGAGTACCTGTCGGTTGTTGAGCGTAGGGCGTACATTAGTGGGTTATGGTCTGTGGAGACGATGAAGTCCCTGCCTTCAAGAACGTGTCGAAAACGACGGATGCTAAGATATGCCGCCAATAGTTTCTTTCCGAAAGCACTATACCGTGGCCCAGTTGATTGTAAACGTTTAGAGAAGACTGGTGGACACCAGTCATCACCGAGTTGCTGTTGTGGGACTGCTCCTACGGCCACATCTGATGCATCCACAGTTAGCGCTAAAGAAGCGGACGGATGATGATGTGCCAACGATGCCATATTGATGACAGTTGTTGTTAATTTAATGAAGGTCTCTTTTGCAGCCACTGTAAATAAAAATGAGTTACCCTTACCTCTGGGTAGGTCGATGAGCAGTTGCATTGAATGTGCACACTTGGAATGAAATGGCGATAAAAATTTGTCAAACCGTCGAAACGGTGAAGTTACTTGAATGATGTGGGCTCCGGGCAGTCCACTTTTACTTGCACTGTGTCGGGGTGAGGTTCGATTCCGTTCGCGAATATACTGTGACCTAGGAAGGTTGCGCTGGGCATCCCAACGAACACTTAGCTGGGTGCATGGTCGTCCTATGATGTGACAAACGGGCGAATAATGAACGCAAATGCAAGCACTGTTTTTCCTGTGAGTGGCTGGAGACCAATATATCATCTAAGTACGGATGAACACCGTCCAGTCCACGACACACGTCGTGAATAAAACTTCGGAAAGTCCGAACAGCGTTGCTCAGACCAAACGGCAGAAGTGAAAATTCGAAGAGTCCGAACAGCGTTATGACCGCTGTCTTCGAGATGGCTTCGCGGGCTAAAAGAATCTGGTCATAAGCGTGCACTAGGTAAATTTGTGAATATCTGAATTCCTGAGGGGTTTGCTATCAGGCCCTGAATATGAGGAGTTGGGTACCTATCGGAAGTGGTCGTGTTGTTCAATGCTCCACAATCGTCACATGGGCGTCAGTCGTTGTCCATCTTTTTAGACAACATGTGCAATGGCGAAGTCCGTGGTCTATTGGACAGACGGGTGGCGGGTAAACCAAAAGTTGATCTGAATTCTATTGCTGTTGTTGTCTACTCATATTTTTGTCTTATTGGTGCCCTGAGCATCAAACGGTTGCATACTTTCACTGTTATTCGTTACTGAATAACATATTGGTTGAAATTTCTGGGTTACATTGTATGTTTCCGTATCCGTTCTATATCGCATATTGCTTGTTGCTTATGACAATGATCCGGGTCAGATCTAGTAGTATTGGGACTCAACAAACACTTACTGAGGCGGTGAGCGTTTGCGGCCTCCACGGGTGCAAAATTTCCGTACAAAACGGAATGCAGTGCTACCAGTGCCAAATGTAGTATCATCCCAAATGCATTGGCCCGTATGAACACCAGTACAAACAACTTGCATGAGCTGCAGATTCTATGACAGTCAAGGCGTCGCTTTGCCGCTGACTGTTCACGCGAGCTTCAAGAAAAGTTAAGTAACGCAGAAAACCTGCGGTTGTAAATGCGGGACACTACTTGGCACAGTTTGCCTTTCCATTTCTTCCATGGAGATTAGGCTGTAGGAGTACCAACAGACCTTGTCAGAAATGAAGTTGGAACTTCAGTCTTTAAACGAGTACATATCCATCGCTCTCCCTGATGTTGCAGCCAACAAGATGGCAGCTGCCCTATCAACTGCGCAGATTGAGGGGGCAGCTGCCAGTATGAAAGAGAGGGCTCTCAGAGATAGGAGAGTTGTTTTACGGGGTCGATTCCCCCAAACGTTCTCTCCAACCGAGCTCGCTAAGTTAGTCCTAACTTCTTCATTCCTCCCGGACGTTGCCAACCTTGTGCTGGCGGACAGGGTGCCCACTAAGACAACCAAAAGGTTGTTGGGCCTCTTGGTAACCTTCCCAGCCATGCTTAGTCCTGAGACTGTAGTGGGAAAAACAGCAGCTTTGAAATCCGCTAACGCCCACTTGAAAGGTGTGTCTTTTGATTGCTCTCGGCAAGAGAAGGCGAGACAGGAACAGCGAAATAAAACCAAGTCGCTAATCATGGAAGACCAGAAATTACAGCTTGAGACTGAAGTCGTAGTTTCTGCTCCAATAGTACCTACTCCGACCTATGTGCCAGTGGAGGAACGCAGGGATGCCGTTTCCGTAGTCGCCATCCCAACGACTGACTCCTCAAGCATGGGCACCACTGTTGAAGACATTGCACCCAGCCCGTCTCTCGAGTTACCTAAGCCAAAAACCACCGATAGGCCCCGTAGAAAATTCTTCCTTCCTAGGATTCGAAACGATAGGGGCCTACTGGGGCCGCCGCTTGTGACTCAAAGATTATTTTGTTTGTCCGTCCTACAAGGTATTCCTATCGGTGACCTCATCAAACAGCGCACATTGCCCCCCTTCAAGCCCTGCATTCAAAAGACAAAAAAGTCAAATCTTCCGTGGGTGAAAAATTCCAAACTCTCTCCAGAAAAAGGGGAATTTAACAGGAATGGCGGGGCCGCATTTAACGATAACAAGAATGCTGGTCAAGCTTCCTGTGGGAACGCTGACATGCACAAGCGGTGAAGTCGCGTCTGCAGCTTCACAAAAGGGCCAACACAGCTACTCGGCAGCATAAACCAAATCTAACGCCACCACCATCTTCACTTCTAGGTCTTCTTTCCCACGTTTTTCCTCGCACTTTCCTATCTCTTTTCTCGCCAAGTCATGTGGGGAAGTAGCTCTCAAAAGCATGTACACGAACAGTCTGAGTTTGTTTAATAAACTACCGGATCCAGACAGCTAATGTTTACGCGGGTAACTCGAAATGAGGTTCAAATTTTCTGGCTGTCATTGTCTATTCATATTTTTGTCCTGTTGGTGCTTTGTGCATCATAAATTTACATACGGTCACTGTTATTCGTTAGCGAATAACATACTGATTTCGTTCGGTGGACTGAGGGTCCCTGGGTATTCAGTTTAGCGAGCTGACTCCGCCCGAGGGAGAATGGGAGGTTCTGCGGTTTTTCTTCACCGGCATCTCCTAACACTCACGGTTATCAGTGGATTTCACTCTTCTGATAAATGAGGTGCATTGTGGCTTCGACTGGCAGTGCGTGGCCCAGCCTCACTCTTAGTAGGGGTGATTCACCATTCTCCCTCATCCGACATCTTCGACGATGACTCTTCTTATGGACCTAGACAACTTTCTAGGAGTACAACACTTTACTCATCTGTTTATTGTGGGCGACTTCAATGCTTCCAAGATAAACTGGACATCAGTTTCTCACCAGGAATGTGAAAGCGGACTTTTGACTTCTTTATCGACGTTGCTACGACGGAGAGCGTGGACACAGCATGTCAACGCCCCGACGCGGCATCTTCCTGGTCAAACTCCCTCTTTGCTTGACTCAGTCATTACTAATGAGAGCCACCTAGTAGACGGAGTGATCATCAAGCCGCCACTTGGACAAAGTGATCACTCTTTGTTTATCTTTGATCTTATCTGTTACTGGTTACAACAACCAGTAAAGAAGTTCGCACTTCGAAACTTTAATCAAGCTGATTTTAACGGTCTGAGGAGCTGCCTAGGTTCAATACTTCTTGATTATGGCCTCGTGGACCATAACCACTGCGCACCGGAAAGCACAATTGAGAAGGTGGATAACTTATTTGTGTCGCGCAAACTGTGCACTTTCTCTTATCGGCCATCTCTTCCGCGCAGATTACGTCGTCTCTTTGATGATTGTTCCCATTTATTCGTGAAGCACAAGCTTACAGAAAACTTGAATGACCTACGCGCGTTTCACATCGTTCGAAATAGGTGTAGACCGGAAATCAGTGAGCACACCAAACTCGTACAAGAAAAGGTCCTCATAAAAGCTCGCGGGAACAAAAACTTTCTATTTAAGCATGTGCGACGACTAAGGATGAATAAATCTTCGGCTTTTTCTTTGCAACTGCCTGACGGGTAGACCTCGTCTGACTCCCTAGTTGTGGCCGAGCTATTTAGGGAATACTACACGGCTGGATACAGCGTCGCACCGCCGGACTGGCACCCTATACTTCAGCCGCTGAATTTCCGGCAGCCACTCGTTACCGCCGAGTTTTCTGTACTGGATGTTGAGGGCCTTTTACTTAAGATAATTTCATACAGTTCAATTGGTCCAGACAAGACCCATCCCAGAATTCTCAGAGAAGCAGCCGCCATTCTGGCAGAACCACTTCATAAGCTATTTTACCAGACTATCCAGACTAGCATTCTCCCTAGCGCATGGAAAGAGACGACGATTACGCCCATATTTGAGGCGGATGACCGACACTCTTCGGCTGGCTATCGGCCAATCAGCCTTACTAGCGTTCCGTGTATTATAATGGAGCGCTTAATTAAAGCAAGCCATCCTTAACCAATTTTTATCAAACCATTTTCCCCCCTACTCAGCATGGCTTCCTTCCTAATCGGTCATGCGTAACTAATATGCTTTTCTTCATGGACAGTCTGGCGGAGGCCAGAGACACGGGTCTCAGATGCCATCTTCTTCGACTTTGCCGAGGCTTTCGACCGTGTCCCCCACGGCCTCCTGAAACACAAACTGGAAGCCTATGGTATTCAAGGAGAGGTTTTTCGCTGGATTGTTTTGTTTCTTGTTAACAGAACGTTTGAAGCTAAAACCGGATCAGACCTTTCATCTCTCTCTCATTTCTGCGGGTGTTCCTTAAGGTTCGGTGCTAGGTCCTCTGGGATTTCTGATCCGTATCAATGACCTTCCGGATAATATTTCCAACAACGCCCTCCTATATGCCGATGACATAACAATCTGGAATGCCACTGATCCCAGGGCACTACAGATTGATCTTGACGCGATTAAGCGTTGGTCGGACGATTGGAGTCTCCCACTAAATGACAGTAAGTGCGCACATATGTCACTTGGTGGAGGTTCTGGCAACGCCTTCGTGATTCATAGTGCACTCGGCACAACGGATATAATGAAAATTGATCTGAAGAGAGATCTGAGCATCTGGCTGTCGTCTAAATTATCTTTTGCGTATCACCACGAGATGGCGGCGAAAAAAAAGGTTTTGCCTCTCCTAGGATGATTACGTGCACTTTCCCCCGCATCGACAAAAATGTGTTCCATACGCTTTACGGGGTTTATATATAGCCGCTTCTCGAGTATGTTAATCAGGTCGTTTATGCCGGCCTGAAGAAAGACATCTTAGCTATTGAGCGTGTTCATCGCGTGGCTACCAAACTAGACACAGGCTTGAGAAACGTCGCGTACGAGTCTCGACAGGAAATTCTTGATCTATACCCACTTGAATTTCGACGTTTCCGCGGTGATTTGATTTTCACACATTTCCTCTTTAGAGTAGGCCTCGTTGATCAGTTTTTCACTGTAGCGATTCATGACGGTTGGCGAGTACATAACATGAAGTTTTTCAAGCTTCGTCCTCGGACCTTTCTTAGGCAGCAGATTTTTCATACAGGGTTGTTAACTTCTGGAAGTCTTCCTGCTGAGGTCGTCAGTAGCGCTTCTAGCGACCGCTTTGAAACAATACTTGACTCTCATTTTCCAAAAATATTTTTATGCGAGTAATTTTAGTTTGTTTTATGATATTTACTGTAATTTCCAAGAGCGGTGCTACACCCTGTTTTCAATGAATGCCTTTGAGATCAGCAGACGCCCACTTGACACTGAACAAGAAAAACCGACTGGATCCGGGACCTTTGGGCATCTGCCTCAAACCCGTATATCAATCGCTGAAACGCTGAAGCATATGCTCAAATTCGGTTCGGGCAATTTTCTGCTTATCGAGAGCCAAGCGTCAAGTACGACTTCGAACTGGCGGCCCTCGTGTGAAAAGGTGATGTGCGACATCGGTTGTAACGGCCGGTAGTTCGTTAGCGGGGTGGACTAGTTGAAGAAATTTGGATAAAAGTTTCTGATAAGGCTCGCAAACTACGAGATTGGCTAGCATTGGACTGATCACAGCCGACAGCTATCCTAGAACATGGAGTCTGGTCAGAGCATCAATCAGGCGCGATCGACGTGCATCGACCGGCAAATCGTATTGATGGAGGAGGTCGATCCAAATGATAGGGAATGGTATATCAGCTAGCACGGAAACCCAGCGAAAATCGAATGGAAGACCAAAGTTTAGGCCCAGCAGTCGACGGCCGAAGGTTCTGCTGGACGTACCGTTTGCTCCTCGGAATGAAGTGCCAGATTCTAATCGCGCATCCGTAGCCGAATGCGAGATTACACTATCTTTCGCTCCGGTATCGATTAGGAAGTGTATTCTAGAGGTCAAATCCTTTAGAAAGAAAAAGTGGCTATTGTTTGACTGGCCTGTGACTGTCGTCGCTAAAACACGCCGTCCCGTTAGGTTAAACGTATTTTGCCACGACGGCTACATGGTCTTGTGCATTGTTCAGTGTTATCACTGTACGCCTCATGGTACAGACAGAGATCGCTGGTCTTTAGTTCGAGCGGTGATCAAACACGCATCGGAGGAATTTTCGATGGTGACCTGAATGCTGGCACGAAGACTCACCAGCGCGCGTCCCAGTTGAGCTATCTCGGCGGTTGGTTTCAAAGGATTACGTCCACGACATTGAAGTGTCTTGCGCAGAACTGTTGTCTTTGTGGTCAACAAATCTTTTGCGGGACTGTTAGAGGTAACCACCTACCCCACCATTAATGACTGCGTCGTGCCTCAAAAACGTTCATGCACTGCATCGGCCGAAGCCGCTGCATCACCTAACGGACGTGAGGGTAACACAGGCAATAGCCCCTGTGTATACTCCGGCAACTGTTGCATCCATAACTCCTGCAAAAGAAGATCTGGCAACTGTGACTTACCTACTGTCCGTCGCATTTCTCGAAAAAGAACTGATGGCTTATTGTTCCCCAATTGTAGCCGTTGGAACAGTTGTTCCAGACGCATTTTATCAGATGGTTGTGTTTCCTTAAGAATAGTTCGCTTAGCTGACTCGTAACGATCAGTTGCTGAGCCTAGTATGATGTCGCTAAAAAGGTTTAAGATACCTCGGGGGAGACGTGGTGTAAGTTGCAAGAGCGTGTTCGCATCGCTTGTTATGCGCCGGTTGTTAAACTCTGTTTCCCACAAGATGAACCACAGTTCTGCATCAAGATCCCCAGTAGCAGGAACAGCTAACGTGATAGATGATACAGAAGACGAAAATTCAGACTAAGTCTCCATAATGTCCATAGCGACTGAGTGAAATTAAACGAAATACAAAATTTAAATAAGTGTATACTTGTACACTATGCACACTCGAGACGTAATGTAAAGCGGGAAAATATTGATCTCGAATATACACTATAATATATGACTCTTGTTGGGCTCACCAATCTGTAGGATCAAGCGAACCGAAGGTAACCGGTTGAAAATAACTCAACGAGTGGACATGAAGTATATTGTCGACCTGCGAGGTCAACGTAAGAGTGAACGAATAACAAAACGAAACGATAACTGAGCGGAACGACATGCGAGCACGCGGTGTGGTCGTACGTTTGAGTGCGCGGATACTTGTCGGTATCCATACTCTTTCAAACAAATGTTTAAGCACATACGAAAGTTGGGAACGAAAAGATTATAAATGGCAACCCTAGCTCTAACGTGATCAGCAATAAAAGAATGGGGTCGCTACACTCTCAGTAGGAGTATGCGCACTTTCCCCTCATAGACAAGAAAGAATTTAAAATGTTGTAGGGGGTTTATATGAGACCGCTTCTCGGGTATGTTATCAAGTCGCTTACACCGGTCTGAAGAAAGACAAACCGGCTGTTGAGCCTTTCCAGCGCACAGTTATCAAATTCGTCCCCGGTTTCAGAAATGTCACGAACGAATCTCGACCTAATATCCTTAATTGGCATCCACGTGAAATTCGACGGCTCCCCAATGATCTAATTTTTACACATTTCCTCCTTAGAATATGTTTTATTGAACGGTTTTTCATCGTGGCGAATGATAACAGCTAGAGAGTACATGAGAATTTTCCAAGCTTCGTTCTTGGACCTCCTTTAGACAGCTGTTCTTTTCTTATGGGGTAATTAACTATTGGAACAGTCTTCCTACAGACCTCGTAAATAGGGCTTTTAGAGATCGCTTAAAAACACTAAATGGTACTCATTTATTTAAAAAAGACCCTAATGTGAATAACCTTACTCTGTTTTTAATACTTTTTGCAAACCCCAATAGGGGTGCTACACCCTGTTTTCAGTGTCAGCCCTTCAAGTAAACAAACCCCCGCTTGACAATGAGTAAAAAACGGGCTGGATCCGGGTATTCTGTGCCCCTACCTCGAGCTCGTGTGTTAACCGCTGAAGTCGCCGAACACGCTGTTCAATAAGAACAACCTCTGGCATAATTGATGGCGTCGCCTTTTGGCTAACTATTCAATCTCACGTTAGAAACAGTGATAGTTGTGAGGGGCTGGAAATAAGCCACTATAAGTCCCATCTTCAAAGATGGTAACCGTTCAGAGGTCGGAAACTACAGACCAGTAAGCCTAACTAGTGTCGTCAGCAAAATCTTTGAACGCACAGTACGTGAGAGGATCTGTCGATTTCTCTGCGAACAGAAATTCCCAATGCGCCTTAACATGGCTTTCTTAAAGGTAGATCTTGTCTCACCAATCTGCTAACGTTCTTAGACACTGTCACGGAGAAGTTGGAAGGATGGGAAATGGTCGAGGCGTGCTACCTAGATTTCCAGAAAGCTCTTAACTCTGTCAATCACGGGATTTTGGGCTGGAAGTTACGATAAGCTGGAATGTCCCCTAGAATCTGTAGGTGGATACAGACGTTCCTGGTTGAAAGGTCATGCAGGGTGACAGTAAGAGGAGTACTGCCAGACAGGGGTTTTCCGTTAAGTGGATTACCTCAGGGGTCAGTCCTCGCCCCTCTGCTTTTCCTGGTATACATAAATGACTTGACCGACAACCTGGTCAGTCCATGTTACCTGTATGCAGATGACATAAAGTTGGTGGGAGATTCGTTGAACTCGGGCGTCCTCCAGGATGACATTCTGAAGATCTGTGAATGGACATTAAGGTGAGATTTACCGCTGAATGTTCTCAAAAGTCATATCCATGCTGATGTATCTCAGTCGACCCCTAGGTATATAAAGGATGCACACGGACGGACAGTCGAACTTGCAACAAAACAGCAAACGAGAGACTTAGGTACCCAGGTCACTAGCACGTTTGCCGCAACTGCCCAGTGTGCTGCAGTCGCGACAAAAGCACGAAGAGTGTTATACCGACTAAAATCTGCGATCGCCAACTCGTGTCCAGCAGTATTCATTCCAA
>JTDE01006828.1:13763-32962 GCA_014338405.1 Paragonimus skrjabini miyazakii | reverse complement strand
TGAGCAAAGTGGGTAGGTGTCGCCTGCCTGGATGGGGTCCTCGTGATCACTCAAACCGCTGGTTAGAGACGCTATCCGAGATGGCGGCATGTCGCAGTCAATGGCGTACATGTGTCCACACCATTTCTAGTTCTTCCGCTTAGTCTTTTTTTAATAATTTTCAAGCTTCCTGATAACGTTTCCTTTTAGGATATTCCACGTCACTGTTGAGGTGATCGGCGGCCCAAGCCACAGTAACTTTTGGTCAGGCTCATGGCTGCTATGATGATGATGATGTACTTGAAATTACGTTAGACTTGTGAATGATACCAAATGTTTTTCAGCCATACTGGATAATACGGTCAACCGTTTGACGATCGGAGTGCACTTTTGCTCAAGGGTAGTTGTTCTAGCCGTCCTCTTCCTGATCCGGAAGGCATCAATGCCGAAACTATAAAAATTGTTCAGCCATATGCCCATAGGGTCGCGTCTCACTACTTACGCGCTTCTATGTTTTTCGTTTGATTACTCCCACTTGATCAGTCTGACAAGGTCGTACCTAAAAAGACCGAAGTCCTAGTCCACATAGCCCGTCGGATCTATGCGGCGCACAAGCCCGACCATCACGTCAGGGTAGGAGGATAGGTTAGGACTAATTATGAGAAAGAGTTGTTTCTCATCTCACCCAGTGTAAACATGTAAGTGGAGAGAAAACAAAATACGAGTACTCAAAATAAACGTGTGAACCAAACTTAACAGTGAATGGTGCTTACAGTCAAGATCACCGCGAGTTAACTTTGATGTTCAGGTGGTTTTATGCTCATATGACCTGCCGTTTACTTATAAGTAAGGCTTCATAGTACCTCAGAAATTGTGCGTTGTGATCATTTATCAGGTCAGTATATTTTAGTTTAATACGGCAACTGTGACTTGTGAACGATATACGCTGTGTGAAAGAGGAGGACTTCGTTTTCTTCGGCTGTTGTGCTTTTGCTTCTTTATTCAAACAACTTAGGTTCGTTCAGCAATCATAAATGATATTGAAATAAAAACGCCAGACCATTGTTTTAAACAGGTTTCACACTTATCGTTTGTAGGATGCACGATTTATCACTACGGATCCGCTAATGCGCCCATATGTGAAACCTTTCTCAGTGACTTCATCTTATTTGCATGTTGTCGTTTGTCAAGTGGAAACATCTGAGCTGAATGCCGGGATACCAAGCTTACACCAGTTTACTGTTATCTTTTGCATAGAAATACGACTTTGTCGGATAAGGTCATCTGTCCTCGACTAATACACTGAAGGTAATGCAACACTGTAAGTGAATTCTAATACCCATCCCAACTAGGTTTAAGTACATACAAAAGTAGGAAACAAAAAGTGTACAAATGGCACTCGTAGCTCTAACATAGTTGACAATAACGAATAGGGTCGCTTCATTGGGAACACCCCACAAGTGTTAATGTCCTATCCAATCAATTCCTAATGGATTCAAATCATTTACGTCTGCGCTACAACACGCACCGGTACAATGTAAATGACGAAGTATGAACTCACATTTGATTTCCCTCATAAAGGCGATTGGGTGGCCAGATGCATTGCGTGCGATAGTGCTGGGAGTTGGTAAGTGGGTTCCCCTATTTTCTGCCTTGTTGAACGAAAAATGATGGTTATATCCGACACATTATCGATTTGTAACTTTACCGGAAAGTTATTCATCAAAATCGTCAGAAATCTTCGCGAGTAATAATTGGCACTATCAGAGGTAGAAAAACATCCCACTGCCTTCTAAAACGATTCTGGAACTGGTTTCTATCAGATGTGAAACAACGGCCTTCTTTGTGCCCCAAACGGACACACTCTTGACACGTATGTGACTGAAAACGACAAAAACGTACGAAATGCCATTCACCGCAATACCAACAGGTCGATGGCGATCGTTGCCAACTCGTGTTTCTTGATTCACTGCTTGCTTGTGATTGCGTTCTTGTGACTTTTTCAACCAATGCCACATCGCGTGTCCTTGATGACTTTAACATTTGTGAATCCTCTTTCAGATTTACTGATCGGAGATATTTAGAAGTCAGCTCCTGCGAGGAGAAGAATTGTGTTGATTTGAGTTTCGCCAGTAACCGGGTTCGGGTGTCAGCATCTGTTGCTGTTGTGAGACCGAAAACAAAAATCAATGACTTGAATTGGTCAACTGACATATTTCTCAACTGAAATCGTTCACATTCTCTGTTCACTCTTCCCGAGCATGACACAATATCTCCGTCCAATTTTCGAGCGATTTTCAAACAATTGTAACGTATATTGGAAAGGGATTTGCGTTCTCCAAATATGGTTGAAAGTATGGAGACGGTCTCTTGTAAACTGTAGTCTCGAGAGTGATTTGGTAGAATGAAGTTACAACACTGAATGTGTTCATTGGCACCTAATTTCTGCATCAGTAGGCGCACATTAGCTGGCTCATTGAACGTTGCACCATCAGCAACAAATATATCTTCATAACGTCTGTACCATGGAAGAAAGGTGATTCCGCCTTCTGAATCATAAGCAAACTCGTGAATGTCACTGGCTAGTAGTTCCTTTAATTTGGTGTCTTCTGAGATGCTGGGACTTGTAGTCTGTACGCTAGAACTTCCAATAAGTTAGTATTCTGTTGAATCTGAGCCTGTTGTTGCTGCTGTACTAGTTGAAGAAAGAGCGTGTAGTCAGCCACCTCCGTCGCCAAATTGTTGTCTGCATTATGCACTGAAGTGATGCAGGAGGAACCTTGTGTATCGTGGCAGGGCCAGCATGCAAGTGAATTACACTTAACAATGAACAGAGTTTAGAGCGAACGGATCGATGAACCTATAACAAACCGATGAGAGAAGGACAAAGCATGTCTGGGAGTGCTAGCCAGAGTGCGCACGTGACCTTTTCAACTTGCAGCTGTGAGACGGGATGGTTCACGTGAGTGAGCGAATGTGCGTGTGCCTGTGTGCATGCACATGCAGGAACGTAACATAGATGGACCGTCAAACGTCTTCGGAAAAGATGCTTTCTAAATCAGTATAGCGAGGAGGGCATTGTCACAAATTACCACTATTGTTGACATAGCTGTGCCGATCTTCAAGTTATCCTTCAGAGCATGGGACCATTGTCCGCAGTCAGTACTATTGTAGGTACCCCTTCACACCGCATGGGTCTTAATAGAACTTCCTGTCATTGCTCCGATCAAATGTAAGTTTCAGCCTCCACTGTTGGTGACAAAAATGCATGCCTTCCTTTCCTCCAAAGAATGTCCCATTGACCTTGCGCAGAACAAGTTGAAGTTCGTCTCGTCAATCCAGCAAAGTGTCTCGGAGCCCACATTGCACTCCAACAACCGATAAACAAAATGTCATCGTACCGCCCGGTTCTCTCTGGTGTTGGTGCTGACGAAAATTTGGCACAGCTTCTTCACAGTGATGAATCGCCCATTCACATATCGACTGATAGCAGTTGTCGATACTTCTTTCGAAAACTCTGCTTTCGCACGCATTTTCAAAAATGTGAGTGACTGTCAGGTTCGTGGGGATCCATTCCAGTATCGTCGATTTCCGATTCATTCAAAATTTTGCCCGTATGTCCTATCCGGGATTGCGCTCCGTAACTGATGCAATCGACATGGAGCCACTTATACGCAGTCTTGCAATTGACTACATATTAGCTAGCTACCATGCGTCAATCATCGCCTCTTTCGAAAGCTTCATTAAGGCGCCTGTGCGTATCGGGATCGATGCGGCTGTACTTGCGCCTGTCACCCATGACTGATTTTGAAATACTAAAACATGCTTAAGAGGCCACTGGACTGCAGACGCATTGTAGTGCACTGGATGATTGACGACGTTTATTGACTCGTGCACTCTGCCCTCTCTGGGCTGGATTCTATGACCCGATTGGACCACATGACGGCCATGACAACTCAAGTGTTCTATCGATATCGCCCTATCGTAGCAGCCAATGCGTGCAGTCGCAACTAAAAAGACCGCAAAACATGACTCCACTAGGCCAATTATAAACCACTTCTATAGCCTGAGAATACAATGGAAAAATTCTACTGCCCTAAAACGAAAGGCTTTTACACAAATACTATATTCTTCGGTCTAAAAGAGGAACCAGTATTGAAATAGTTTTGGAGTCAATTCGTCACGTGTTTTAATCATGCACGTCAATAGTACGTCCTAATGGCGACTCGTAACTAAGTTTCATTTGTTCGACATGGCCTTGAACACTGGTTTGACCGTAACGACTTCATTAAGGAGACTGAAGGCATACGTTCGCTCTCATCAGTGGCAAACGTGAAAGATGTGGAGCATATAGGTTCGAGAAAACGGGAATGGAGGACATATTCACACCAAGTACTACTTAACCAACACGACGGCAATCAGTTTGGCTGCTTTAACCACTTTTTTGTACGCAACGCCAGCTGATGAGTTCCGATCAAACTAACTTCTCCAAAGACCAATAACGTACAGTTCCGGATACACGACAACATTTTGAATGAGCTAATTGGATCAATTCGGCGATCTATGCCGTGGATTTTGAGCGGCGGGTTCACCGATTTGGGAGTGTTGTATCATCAATCGTGTTAGATATTTTGGATGTGTTTTGCTGAATATCAGTGCGACTATAAATAAACATGACGTGAAGGACAGAATGATTAGACGAATTGTGTCTACGAATTTAGAGAACTGGTGTTTTGTTGGCTCGCGGCTACATAAGTGAGCGATCAGGCGGACTTCAACTTGTGCTTGATACTGGTCGCCAGATGATCCGCTCTGAAATGACTCATTGCATTTATTCATCATGTTATCAGTTTCTGTGGGTTGTTTAGAAAACCCACTTGCTAGTGAATTTTTCTTTAGTACAGCTTGTTCTTCTTACAGCTTATCAGGGGTAAAAATACTCGTGGCTTCACGAAACAGGGTCTTGACAAAACCATGTCTACGCGCTATCTGGCATTTTGCATCTCATAACATTCGGCGACGGACAGAACGTTCTATTACGCCGTCTTCACACCTAGTGACGAACACATCTAAAATGATAATTGCCGTTGGATTCAGTTTCACAAGGTAGGGAGAAGTTCGAGTGAATAGTGGTATGAAGTTATCAACGACAGGGCATACTGTTTCTTCCTGGGAGTGACGGTTCATTTCAAATGCGAAGTGTGTTTTCCAAATAATTCTGAAGGGTCTGATTCTTCACTGGAAGTGCTTAATGCACAAGTTTTCTGTAACCCCATAACGTGTTTATATGACAGGAGTTCCATCTTTCTGAGATGGAGCTTTGTAGTAGCCAGATGGTATCAATAAAAGTCAGTGCCCGTACGTATGGTATACAGGATTTTGAGTCACGGCCATATTTCTCACGGAACCGTTATAAACGCAAGTCATTCTGTTATATTCATATTCCAAAACGCTCCGATATTCCGAAGATTATTACCATAGTCTTAATTTCTTACAACACACGAGTCGATGAACTGTTCTGCACTCCATTCCAAATCATTTGGCACGTCGTAATGGATGGCTTTTTCAGCAATGTCGCCAGGGTCGCCAGCATCACGACGCCCGTTCAGTATGTGGCAGTGAAGAACAAAGAAGAAGCTCAGTTCATGTGAGTAGGCGAGCCATATCACATACCTAACGATGGTGTTCATCAGGAAGTAAAAAGCTCTTCCCAACTTAGGGACCAGCTACTCATTTCTGAGAGAATCTTTAACGAAATTTTAATTCGAGTGATTCAGTTTTGACATATTCTTCTGAAGACTAAGATTCGAAACCTAGGAGGTGTTCATAACGATCAATCAATGCTTGGTCGTGAGGCTTGTTGCCAACTAGAATGTAGTAGTTAAACTCCACAACCATCTTTACTCGCCTCGCTCCAAACTGTTCACTAAGGTTCATGAGCGTCAATGTAACCTTAATGCATACCTCCCGCTGTGATCACGATTGTTGACAATAAATCTGTGGTACCTTTAGCTGTTATAGTAGGTGGTCGTCAAAAGCACACAGCTCGGAATTATGAGACAAGATTGATCCCCACATTGAGGTTATGCAGTCAGTGGTACCTACCATGGTCTGTCAAACGAACTCCATTTCTCAAGCGTTTGTGTTCATCACGGTTTGCAGAATCATTCATTCTTCTCCGGCGATGACTGCCCACTGAGGGTGTTACTGATTTTTACCCAGTAACTAGGCTGAGTTCCCAGGGAACTTTTGGAACTCGACTGCCTCCATTCTGGCTGAAGTATCACGAAAGCATAGTAAAGTTTATACAGATTTATAAGCCTTAACTGTGTCGACGCTCTAGTGCCTCTGGTGCGCGGAATTTCTCAGCTATTTTTGTTGTCACAAGATCGTCTTTCCTGACTGTTTCAGATACTGATGTAGCTACTACTTTCCTTGAGCGAATATTCCACTAATTCACACTGATCTTTTGGTAACATCATACATTTGATAGTCCGTTTTTCCCAAACCCGTTTTGTTATCACTTAAACCTGGTTTCTTGTCAGCGCTTTATTCGGATCAGGATCGTGTAATTTCCCATTCAAAGTAAACATTAACAGCAACAAAGAACTACTTACTTGACATTCGCAATTTGTGAAGTTCGCCGTCTTTCAATTTTAATCGCACAACATGTTGTTGAAGGAGTCGAAGCCACAGTTGTAAATCGTTTAGCATAGACCAGGGTTCAGAAAGGTCTAAGCAGACAATCACCATTGTGTGCCATATGTTCGGTTCACTTAAGGCGAATTTCAGCAGGTTGCTGTGTTCTGGATCTCCATCTAAACACCAAACGCCAAGTTGGAGATATTCTGCAAAGTTAAGATTTAAGAGGTAAAACTTTTAGTTGGGCTTAAACAAAGAAGCAACAGTAAGTTGAGTAGTAGTTAAAGAAATGAGTATAACTCAATGATTAAAAAAGCCATCGGTTCAGCTAGTAAAACGGTTTTACGCGAAGAATGTATACTTAAGTGTGCATTGAACGTGAATTTGCATTTTAGTCATTACCTAGGCCATGTTAACCCATTGTGAGCTAGAGAATTAATTCGATTTCATTGAGACAATATTCCAACCTGTGTTCTCCAATTGTAATTGATTTTGTTCATTAAACCCAGTTACCACGTGAGCATACATTTTCGCACAGTAAACCAACTGCAACAGTTGGAAACGCCTAGAATCGATCATTTGTATTGATATATTGAAGTTAAGGTTAACTTTATAGATCATTCATAAAGTCGACCGGTTTACAGAACACGAAAGGGCTATCTATTTCAGTGAGAAGTGCTTATATAGATAAATGGGGGAAATGTTTAAAAATGTGCGTTGTACAGCTGGTAAGAACCTGAAATTTCTTGGAGTTCAACGACCTTCGGTTAATATATTGTACGAATATTATATATATCAATAATATATTATTACTGTTGCAATATACTATAAAATTAGCGGAGGATGAGTAACTACTTTATGGTCACTGTAGTGTACGTTTTTGGAGATTATGACCCTAATCCGCAGTTTTTTGCAGATTTGTCTATTTATCCGCTTGGTAGGAGAGAAAAAAGTCCAAATTGCGTGTCGTTTCTCCCAGATGTACGACATGCTGTACACGACGGAAATAAATGCCTTTCCTGCACAACATCCCATTGGGCCGTTTGTGATTTTTTCAGTATCGTTTACCTGGAACGAGTAAAACTTTCTTCGCCGAAAGTATCCGGTTTTTGAGGCCTCCGCATACCGGTGGGTACCTTGTTTTTCCTGCTTGTTTGGTCTTTGTGAGCACTGTTAATCACTGCTGGTATCATAATAAAGTAGCATTCAATAGTCCTTAAATATTCAGGTACTTACAAAATATACAGTTTGTTGAGTTCTTAGCTGTTGACCCATGAGTCATACCCATTGGGACCATGTATAAGCTTAAAACATAAGCCTAAACACAATTGTTCAGCTGTGTAGTAAGCATTCACCGTCGGTAGTAGTGGTTATCTAGCTATATTGTTGCCGTATTGTATAGACTTAAAAAACAGGGAAAAGAATATTCTGATGCAAAACGCACTTAGTTATTAGGAAGAATCTTCAGAAAAATAAAGTGTGAAATGCTAGGGAGATATTTCCCGAGTTAAGATGCCACAGTGAATCAGAAATACTTGGAGATCTAGCTAAAATTCATAATGAAGAGAGAAGTTGAAGAACAACCCGTGATTACACCTCCATTCCTCAAACTTCCCAAACAAAAGTGAACCATCATTTCATCATCACTTTCGGCTTTCAGCCGTAATTGTGAGTACCATGTTTCGGACTGCTGTTATTCCTGACAGGTACCCCTGAATCAGTGGGGTAACAAAATAGGTATACATGCACAGAGAAGGGCCAAAGCGAGAATAAAACGAGAAAGAAAACAAAAAATAATGGAGCTTCGGGAATGGGAAAGGGAAGAGCCAACATCTTTACGGATACCGTCTCTCCATTGATTGCGATACACTGTTAAATCAGAAGGCGGTTTCAACCAGCGGTGTGGATAGTCGTGAACTACCCCACCGGGCAGACGGCACCCACCAATCTTGATTACTGGGAAGGTCATAACTACCATAACTCCTGCTCACGCTGTCGCCCGGTCGTCATGTGGTTTCTTCCGACCATCTGCAGTCAAGCTCAACAATACGCAGTAAGGCGGGCACTCCGTCGGCATACGGAGTGGAGGACCCAACCACTGAAAGATGTGCGTTTTCAATACCCCGGTTGTCAGATGCAAACTTGCACATTTCTCCGATACACGTCCATAGGCTGTCACGTTGCCCATAAACTCAGTCCACTTGATGCAAGTTAACCGATAACGGTGATGTAATAGTGAGAGTCCAGACTAAGTTTCCACAAGAACGAGTCAAATCGCTGACCAACACAGCAAAATTGAACGCACACAAACATTGTAAACCTTACCTCTAGTCGACAAGTGGACGTCATAGCGACTTCACAAATGACGAGGCAAATGTGCCACGTGCTTTTGTGTAATCGTAGATCGGGCTGTATAATTTCTAAGTTTTGATGATGAGTTATCAAAAACAGTTGTTCGTCTCTGTTCTCTCTATGCTTAATTACCACTTCCAAAAACTTGTTAACTAATCTTTAGAAGACAAGATAAACGTCGGATAGGTTTCAAGTATACAGTTCTCAACCATTATTTTCTTCCAAGACCTGAGGTGGGATTCGTCCATTATGAGGCTGAATGGGTTCATTAGGTGACAGTAGCTCCTCAAACAGTCCTGTACAATTATCAATGAACGTGCTATATTAATAGATGATTATTCAGTCAAACGTCACTCTGATATCGGATTTTGCTAGCAAAACTGGGTGTTGTAGTTTGTCTTCTCCATTTGCTGTAGCAAGGAAGCATTGTTACAACTTGCATGTTCAAGAACCTGGGCTTTATTAGCACTAGCAGCGTGCTCTGTGTACTGAGTTGAACCTAACTGAGATATTAGCACATTGTAATCAGCAGGCCAGCTGAAGTGTTAGGCACTAAGATAAATAAATGAGGTTAATAGTAAGCAACTCGAATAAGTGAGTTCCGGAGTAAAATCTGCCATCAGGATGCTCTCGTCCGGGGAAACAGCACACAAACACTTTGTTAGTACAGTGTACTTTCTATGGCAGCCGCTTTAGTGTGAAACGGTGGTTGTCGGTGGCCACTCCTCTAACCTCCACTCCAAACGCCTTTAAAATATAGACGTTTATCACTCCTTGGAAGGGCGAGCGTTTTATACTCTTTAGGGACAGCCACCGCAGAGCGAAGCGCTATGCCGTCAAAGTCGAAAATAGTGAATTTTTCAGTAGAATTGAGAGCAGCGTTGATTGATTATAGCTAGCATTATGACTATAGTAGTGGCGGATTTACCTCCCTCAATGTCGCTAATACCATGAGGTTTCGTAGAATCGAATGGTCTACACGCTGCAATATTAACTGAAACTAATTTTTGCCTCCAGCACACGCAGACAGATCCCTCAGGAAAGTCAAGTTTACCTACCAATAATTCAGTAAAATGAGGTCCAACTACTAATGGTGTCAGCGAACACTACGAACAACATTGTGCAATCAACCAGCACTGGAAATAAATATAGGACAGCACCGCTGGAACAAAATTTAACATTCCGGACGTAACACAAATGACACGTTATTAAATGAAACTACGCAAGCCACCATTCAGTGATACTGGACATTCGATGCTGAAGAGTTTTACATTTATTTTACTTACGCTCTTGATTTTCACTAGAATGGAGTTCGCATGGCGGTCAGTCTTTGCTTTGATTTCACAAAAAGATAGCATGAAACACATTGTTCCTATTTTGTGTTGTTGAACGGAAATTGTGAGTGGTTACGCTTTATGTTACCAGATCACACTTTAAGGTGATCCGTCCATTCTGTTAGATTTAGCTGATGTTTAAGAACGGCAGCTAACCACTACTGTTCTTTACATATGTAGAACTTACATATGAATCTGTACAGACCACATGGTACGTCATATATTACCCATTTGTAGGCAGGAAAATACAATTATTACATCACCTGTAGAGCGATAAGTTCGTTTAGACTATGAGTTTTATAGGGCCGGCCAAGCAAACCCATTCTAGGGATACCTTTCTTTCAACTATCTGAACATCCCAAGGAACTATGCTCACAGCATAGTTTAGGGTTATTTATAAAAATTACTCAAAAGTTATGTGTTTACTTATTCAAGCTTTGAATACGTTGACGAAAACGATAATTTTTCGAAAGTTTATAATCAATTTTCTGTTTACACTAACACAATTACCTCCTTGATGTTCGCCGCTAAGACACACGTAGTCAAATTCGAGACCAACCCCTGTGCGAATTTCTGCCGACTCACTGAGTTTGGCAATCAGTCGAGTTTTCCCAACTTGCTCGCTTCCTAAAATGAGCAGCTGTGGTCCCAGAGTAGATCCGGAAGTGCCGTAGCTGCGGCGCATGGACGCATTAGCTTGCACTTCTTTCAGGAGAGATGACCTATAAGGAAGAAATAAAATAATGAAATATAGAGGCTGCACGCCATTTGTGAATGGTTTGTCCTTGATTCCAGCATTATCATATGAACTGCTTTGATGGTCCGGCTATACTTGAAGAAAATAATGATTCCAAAAGCCAATAAACTTAATCAACAGTTATGTGGTTTAACAGCAGAAAAACACGACAAAATTATTTTCAAAGCATAGCAGTCCCCGGCTCATTTGTTTAGAGACGCATCAAGCAGAGACAGTGAGGCAAATAACTTAAAGCAGAAATTCACCTTCCAGATAGACGGTGAGTTTATTAATTATAGTACATGAACAACTTCACTTCTTCCGCTTTGATCGGCCAAAGCGAACCGCAGAAGCCTTCGATTTTTTGCTGCGTAACATACCCGAAAGGCCTTCTCCAGGTTCAGTTGGGGTCGACAAGTCAACAGGTTTGAATAGAGCAGACAAAAGACTGACATTACACGATTTATGCTCGACCAGATTTCGCTGCATCTCTGTTGGTGTTTACTGCAGATGAGTTAAAATGTACAAAATTCCAAACCACACGACAATCACAAAAGGTCAAAGTTCCAAACCAGTTCGGTTGCTACCACGGCAGCATCAACGTCACAAACAGTTCTTTTTGTACACACAAAATGGGGTGATGGTGTCTGATCGCAATCGCCTCGGCATATCGTAGCAAACGTTTGTTTCGAGTTGAGAACAGAACACGAAATGACTTTGATAAGTCAATCACATGTTGCGTCATCAAGCGATGCTTGGCAGTCGATGACGCTGGCTCTTTCCGGGTGTTTGCTGTCGAGTTGCCTGGTTGTATGACCGTTTGGTGAACCCATTTCGGTAAGCGTTCAGCAACCTTGCCTCCAAGCTGGCGCTCAGTTCTGCCAACATAGGATGCTCCGCATCCATATTTGTATTCATAGATTACGTTTGATTTGGCGAACTAAGACGTTGGCTGCTAAACCGGGGGCGTGGGGACTCGGACTGCTCTGTAAACGATCACTGGTTTCGCGGCAAAGAACGTGCGTACAACAGTTGACCTTAGGTGTTGTTCAACTATTTGACACACATTGTCTCCCTTGAATGGCAGTTGTAAAACTACTGTCTTTTTGGCGACTGTGGGTTGAAAATTAGTTTGTACATTGCTGGTGTTGAACTTCCTTATAAATCCTCCCGGATAACCGTTGTCTACTAAAGTCTGTTCTATTTGGCGGAGTTCATCATCCAGAGTGTCACCAGTGCAAAACAGTCTGGCCTGGTCATGTGGTTTGGAATTTTGTACATTTTAACTCGTCTGCAGTAAACACCAACAGAGATGCAGCGAAATCTGGTCGAGCATAAATCGTGTAATGTCAGTCTTTTGTCTGCTCTATTCAAATTTTCAACGGGAAATGGTTGTTTCAAAAGTCAACAGGTGTCAAGCGATCAATGATGCTGGTTCCTTGTGGTTTGTCACATTCTGACTTGAGTCCGGCATTGTGGTATTCAGGAGCATTTTGCGAACCCAAACTGGAATGTGTTCGTTGACCCGATTACGTAACTGCCGCTACATTCTGCCTATGTAAGTGGTCCGGCACTCACACGGGAATTCAATTCGTAGATGACGTAAGGTTTGGTGTTAAGCGGTAGCGGCGTTTCCAGAGGTAGTGTTGGGATTCGGGTGGTGGTAAACGGAGGTAGTAGCAATTATCAAACAGAAGCCAACCATCTGCATACAGAAAGACTTGTTCGTCAGTACCAGATTCCCTTGGTAACCAATGGGCATGGACGTATGTGAGTGTGCGTGTGTTAATGTGGTTGCTTATACCGACCTTTTCTGCTACCTTGGCGTGGTGGTCAGGCTTGTGTGTTGTTTTGATCCGGCGGGCTGTGCTCACTGCGACCTCGGTCGTTGCAGGTTCAACCATGTCAGATTGGCCAAAGGGGAGCAGCCAGACAAAAGGCAAATGCGTTCGTTCCAACACTCGGTAGAATATCTCGATACGGTCGTGAAATACGACCAAAGCCTACAGCGGATAGAGTGCATCCACCACGGGCGATCGGACGAGCCACCTCCCAACGAGATCGAACCGACGGGCGGGGAACGGCAAACGACAAATCCCCGACGGTCACACAAACAAAGCGAGCAGAAGTGCACACGACGTGCGAGCGGAAACCGGGGGTGTGTTGTGGACCGGCATTCCCGCTCATAAACGCGAGCGCGTGCGTGGCATGGCAACCAACGAGTTGGACAGTAAAGATTGTTCTTTACTGGACGCCTTTCCGCTACATTATTGCCGGGAAACGCACAAACCACAGGCACATAATCGTACTGTACATGCGCGTGCAACGAATACAGCCGGATAAATAACGGGGGTGACTTGATCATCATCACACAAACAAAAAGCGCCTAGATTTTTCAGTAGCGTGAACTCCATGGAAATTCATCAGAGCAAAGGCAGATGTACTTTGCAGGATGCCCACATTTCTAATAATCTCCTCAGCCTTTCACTTAAAACAGTCAGTTCAAACCCATAACATTTTGTTTGTTCATTTATATGTTATTATCATCATAGTAAAACCTTTGAACTGATTGGTTTAAGTGATTTGCCGAAGAGGATAAAATTAATCTCGACGTTCCACAACATATCTTCTCTCTGTTTCAAAGAATTGGATAAACGGGACTCATTGCTGGGGGACCGTTGGCTCACACAGAATGGACAGAAACAGATGACCACAATTTTATTGTGGCAATGACGAGTGACAACATAAATTTGTATTCTCTGTTGACAAATAGCTATGATTGTCCTGAGCTAGTTCAGTTGCTTGTTCAAAATAGTGTACATAGTTCTTGATATAAGTGGCTGCCACTTCAGTTAGGCATCCAGCATATTTACGCCCTGTAGTGATTGTGACCGATATCTGAACTTCCCTTTATCTTAATGTCTGCATGTGTGATTATGCCATCCATAATATTGAATCTCTTACAAATTCTTTCGCCCATAATTGCGTAGACAATGGTTGTGGGCTTGAGCTTTGCGTATTTGCGATTACAATTGTGTATTTCAAATTACTACATCTGGCGGTCGGTAAACTTCCACAACGGAATTTTGCAATTTGAAAAAGTAATCTAATCCCGTTCACAGAATACCTGGGACTAATTGGAGAGTTTCAACATTTGCTATTTTACACTTAAATACATGGAAGAAGAGAACTCCGGGTCCTATCGTGCCTATTAACAACGACATTTATACATGGTAATTCCCGATGCCCTAATTTTCCTTCCACGTGCTCACTTGAAATATCTACTACTTAAGCATGGTCATCCGGCCGGCATTCTTAAGGCCCTTTGACAAACGTTATGTGTGGGTACTCTGAAAGACACTTTTCAAGTGATACCATGTATTGAAAATCTGAATATTGCTACAGACACGATGTGTTCTATTGATGTCAATTTTTACTTATAAACGTGTAACTACACGGTATCCTCAGCCTATAAAAGCCATGACTATACAACGGAAACCAAATACCATACTGCATCGGCCGTCGCGCAGGATAAACCGGGTCGCCCTATCTGCTGCACATCGCAGGGTGGATAGGCGAAAATATGCCACTGCCAATCACTCACCCTCATACTGTCCCCCCAATGTTAATCCCCGAGCAGATAATGCTCACTCAAGTTTCAGTAATCCGAAGAGCAATCTGAAACAAGCCCGGGAGGCAAGATGCTCTGTGTTGGAGCATGGAATGTGCGCACGCTGTTGGATCGATGCAGCTCCGAAGGACGGCCATAACGGCGCACTGCACTGGTCGCGATGGAACTGCGTCACTATGGGATCGACGTAGCAGCTCTGAGCGAGACAAGGCTGGCCGATCAAGATAAGTTGCTGGAAGCAGGTGCCAGGTACACCCTCTACTGGATAAGTTATCCGACAGACGGTGCTCGGGAGCATGGTGTCTGTTTCGCAGTTGTTGATCGCATCAATGCTTTGATGATAGGCGAGCCACACGGCATCAGCCTACGAATGCTGTCTATGCGCCTGCGACTCGGTCGAGATAAGTGTGCCACATTTATAAATGTTTATGGTCCGACACTGATGATACAAAGGACCAGTTCTATCATCAACTGTCCGTCACAATCCAGTCGGTGCTAGTGACTGATCGACTGTTTGTTCTAGGTGACTTGGACGTTTGAGTCGGGCGCGACTCGGTAGCTTGGCCGGGAGTCCTCGGAACCTACGGCATTGGTTCAGTGAACGAGAACGGTGATCGTTTGCTCCACCTGTGTGCTACGCACGAGCTGGCTATCACGAACACCCGATTCCAGTTGGATGCGAGCGACATCACGACGTGGACCCATCCACGAAGCGGCCATCATCATTTGCTTGATTACGTGATTATTCGACAGAGCGACATTCGTAAAGTGCGTATCACGCGAGTGATGCGCGGTGCCGAATGTAGCACCGAACATAGACTGGTCAGGACTAAACTATTTATCCATGTGTGCAAGTCTGTTTATTGTAGATCTTCCGGACAACGGCAGAAGTTGGACATCAAACGACTGGAAAACTGCGAGACGAAGACTGCTTTTCAATGTGCAGTTGCCGCCCGTATGCAGGACGCTCCTGTAGCCACAACCCCTGACGGATCACGACAGCAGCCACCGAGACGATTGGTGTCAAACGCCAGAAACGTCCGGACTGGGTCGATGACAACAACACGGTTATCGCCGAACTGGTACGAGAGAAGAATACCGCGTTTGCTGCCTCCACGGTGGACCCGGACAATGAAGCGAAGAAGGCGACGTTCCGAAGTATCCGCCTTCAACTGGCCGAGCGTGTTCGCGGAATCAAGGACAACTGGTGGATGAAGCAGGGTGAGCGGATGCAGGGTTTCGCAGATCGTCGATAGCATAGGGCGTTCTACGATTCGCTCAAAACGATATTCGGTCCATCTATCCAGTCTACTAAAGCACTGGTAGACGTGGACGCCGGTTGCTCGTGCACCCAGCCGGAGGACATCATGAAGGTGTGGCGCAAACACTTTGATAGCCTACTAAACCGTACTGCTACCATTGATTGGGTGGCCGTGAACAGCTTGCCGCAACAGACCATCAAGCCTTCACTTGCTCTCGCTCCTGATTTACTAGAATTGCAGACAGCGATTAGTCAACGTCCCAACGAGTAGGCTGCAGGCGAGGATGGACTGCCAAGCGAAATCCTGAAGAATGGTGAGCAGGAGACGGAACATGCACTGCTCCAGCTGGTACACTCCATCTGAGAGCACGAGGGGATACCACAAGATTTCAAAGATGCTGTGATAGTACCTTTGTTTAAAGGTAAGGGTAGCAAGCAATGCCCCAACAGCTATCGGGGTATCAGTCTGCTGAGCTGCTCAGGCAATGTGCTGGCAAGAATACTTCTAAACCGGCTGAATACGGATGTCTTAGCAGCCAATGTTCCTGAGGAGCAATGCGGATTCCTGGCGAGTCGGAGTGTAGTGAGGATGAGCGATCGTAATATACTACTTAAACCACGGCTATTCAGTAGTAGGACCAGAGCATATATTTCGACACCGAACAGGCCGCAGGAAAAATGCAGGAAGAAACATCGGAGTGCAGCACCGCCCAAAATGGTCCTTGCTACGTAAAGGAACTGAGCATTGGCGTCTGTGACAGAGGAGACAGTCTGGGACCAAGTACCGTGTGCAAGTGAGTGGTTTTGTTTGTGGTTCTGTTTAAACGCTTAACCCATGTGTTGCTTTCTCAAGTAAACAACCCTTGTGCCGTCGGTGTTCTTGGCTCACATCAGGAGTACGATCGACCTGGTGTTCGCTGCTCGACAGCTTCAACTGAAGTTGCGGGAACAGAATCAGCTCCTGTATGTCCTCTTCGTAGACTTCACCAAGGCGTCCGATTCTGTGAGCCGCGAGGCGCTGTGGACGGTGTTTGGTAAGTTTGGATGTCCAGGTAAGTTCGTCAATTTGATTAGATTGTTGCATTTGGGCATGAGGGCGAAGGTGCATCCGTGCAGATCTACCTCTGACGATTTTGAGATTGTCACTGGCGTGAAGCAGGGTTGTGTCCTGGCACCATCCCTATTCAGTTTATATTTGACTGCCATGCTAACAGTTGCTTTTCATGACTCTGGGGAGGACGGCGTTGAGGTAGAGTACCGGAGGGATGGACGCCTACTGAATATTCGACGTTTCGGTGCCCCCACCCAGTTACATACCTTAACAATGCGCGTGATTCTGTTCGCAGGTGACGGAGCGCTGTTCGCACACAGCGAGGACGAACTACAGCGACTGGCCACGGCTTTCGCGACTGCGGTATCCAAGTTTGGACTGAATATCAACACAAGTAAGACATTTTCTTTCTTTCAGCCCTCTCCGGGCGGAGGTGCTATCTGTGCACCTTCACCCCAAATCCGTGTTAATGGATATGTTGTCAGCAGCTGCACAGATTTTTGCTACTTGGGCAGCAATCTGTCCACCGATCTGTCCATGGAACGCGAGCTGAGAGCTCGTGTGGCTAAGGCTAGTGCTGCTTCCGGACGTCTTGAAAGACGCGTTTGGAAGAACCACAGCCTGAAGCCGAGCGCTAAGCTCTTCGTCTACCGCTCAATGGTACTGTCTATACTGCTGTACGGCAGTGAAACGTGGACAGTGTATCAGCGGAATGTGCGTTATCTGAGCCGCTTCCATCTGCAATGTCTAAGACGTATCTTGGGTTTTCGGTGGTCGGACATGGTTCCAAACACTGAGGTACTGCAGCGAGCAGACATGAACGGGATGGAAGCCTTGCTGATATTAAATCAGTTTCGTTGGCTAGGTTACGTCCGTCGGATGGGCGATGACCGTATTACGAAGAAGCTACAGTATGGACAACTGAGAGCAGGTAAACGAAATCCTGATGGTCGAAAGCGGAGATACCAGAATGCTGTGCAGGTAAGTCTTTCACGTTGTAAAGTTGATTTTAGATGTTGGGAAGAATTAGCGTTAAACCGGACTGCCTAGAGGAACACGATTCGGACGGGCGTCCGCGAGTTCAACGAGCAGTTATTACGCGGCCAAGAACAAAAGCACGCGGTACGCAAGGGAACCATCGGTGCCATAGGTCGTGGTGACATGACTATATGGCGTTGCGATGTGTGCGACCGCGAATGCGCTGGCCGTTTGGGATTAGTAGGTCACCAGCGTACTCACAATGCACCGTCGTCGAAGAGACAACGAGTATGTCAGGCTTAGGTAGGTCATATCAGCATATCCATTCTATTTTTGTTAATGATTGCATCGACCAAGACCATGGTCATTTGGCAACACATTCATCCTTCTTTTCAAAAACTTGAGTGTCTGCGGTCTTCTAACCATTTTTTTCTTGAGCTTTGTTGGTGTGTTGAATGATGAATGGTTTGCTTGATCTTTTCGTAGCCCAACTTCTTGTTTTTCAAATTTATGCCCTCTGGAATGCACTAACATGCACTCGTATACTGAAATGCTTCTTGTATTATATTTTGCATATCTTACTTTTCAGTTTAGGTCTTATCATTGCAATCTCTTTGTTTAGTTTCCGAGAGGTATGGGTTTCCTTTCCTGCTAGCCATTCATTTGGCCAACGAGCATTGGCCGGCTGGACACAAAAGCCCCACTCACACACCTACTGGTCTTATTCCTTCGAGTTTACACCGGATACGTGGTGTGTGAGTGGAACCGCAAGTGGTTCAGCGCAAGCTACTTGGGGTGACGGTTTAAATCGCAGACGTCCTTTGGCTTCGGTCACTGTGACAGGATACTCCGTTTCGGATGCCGCCAACCATGTAGTTGTTTGTTTTGTTGTTTAGCTTCACAATGTCCATTTTACCTCGCTATACAAACTCACAAACTGCAGTATGTATCTGAGATGCAGCAAAATGTGCTCAAGAGATACACTGTGCAAAAAAAAACTGTTTCTGACATCTAATCACTTTGCTCAATGGAACAACCAAGGTCTTTATGTACCGTGACCACAATGTTGTTTGACCACCATGCGGTTTTACCTAACCGTTAGTGGTTTCGATATGTAGTAACCGGTACGGTAAACGGCATGCGGTGGAGTACGTGACCCAATCATCACAGGCCGTGCATTGTGTTGCGTTTTGTACAGCATTTTGTATTGCATAATTCTCATTGTTTTTCACATT
>JTDE01006827.1:25587-36398 GCA_014338405.1 Paragonimus skrjabini miyazakii | reverse complement strand
TTGCCTGTGTTCACCTACTCATTCTCGCCTGTCCGTAACACTCACCTGACCTATCCTCCGACGTGACCACCGGTATGTTCCTGGTGGTCACATTCACTCTTCTGTCATATAAGATCCCACGTAATTGTTCTGTCCTCGTTCCGAAGCCACTCAATTGAATCTTGCCGGTTATAGGAAGTATGTAACGTTTATGTACACCTGTTCCAGCGTTAGACGATATTGAAAGAGCAGGGAATAAATGAGAATGAAAAGCAGAATGAATAGCATTCTTCCAGAACGTGCAAACAACGTGTACATCTTAATGTTGGTAAGATAAGGTTATTTGGAGAATACAAATGGAAATGTGACTCGAACAGGAGAATCGAGCATAACTAAAACTTACTTGCTAGAATTGGCATACCAGTCTGCCAATTATTGCTGGTGGTGTAGACGATGTGTTTTAGGTAGTCCCAAAATAAAATCTGATGGACTGATACATCTCAACTCGTCATCTAAAAGGTTTCGTCTCCAAATGAGTTACTTTGTTTTCCCCTAACGTGACAAATCCTGAACCAGACCCTACTGCTTTGGAAAATGCAGTTATACCTCTCAGTTCGGTAGTCGTGATCCTAAGCTTTGGTTTGTTCAAATCAAAGCCATCTTTGACTCTAGACGGATGCGCTCGCAAAACTCCATGTACAGTTTTATACTTGCCAATCTCCCAGAGCAGCTCGCTACTGAAGTCGCTGACCTCATCCACACTTGACCTAGCATTAACCCGTATGACACTCTGAAGGTCGCGATCATTGGACGAACTGCAGCAACCGATGAGCAGAACCTGCGAAAGCTTCTGGCAGGAGTAGAGTTGGACGACAGAACTGCTCCAAAACGCTTCCGTCACATGAAGCAGCTTCGAAAGTAAACATACGATGAAGTAACCAATTCTGCGTAAGTTGTGGCACACAATCTGCCGGACGATATCCGAAAAATATTGTTTTTACTTGATAAGGATACACACTACTTCAAAACCTTGCAGAGCTGGCTGACCAGGTATACGAGAGTTATCAAAGCCGCATGTTATCCCATGTACATTTACTAGAGGTGTTGTTGAGCCATGGATTACAAACGGAACTTGTCATGTCGATGCATTAGTTTTCCGACATGACCGTACAGCAACCAATTAAAAATTGGTAACACACTCAAGAGACCCTTCCTATCGCCACCAATCCCTCAGCCGTTCATGCAGACGACGAGTTGATCGAAATGTGTGTTATTATCACCGTCGATTTGGTTTTAAGCCGGTCTGTTGTACCAGACCACACTGGTTTGCTCAGGATATTTCCCACTCGGGAAACGCCGAGGCCAGACAGTAATGGCGACGGCTGTTCATGGCTCCTCAAACTGTCGCCTTTTCTACGTGTTCGGCCGTTCAAGTGCGCTAAATTTTCTCATTGATACAGGCGCAGAGGTTAGCGTTATTCCACCGAAAAGTGACGAAAGCAATCTTCGACTGATATCATACACACTACAGGCTGCTAATTGTTCAACGATTCCAACACACGGCGAGAAGCTACTCACTCTGGATTTCAGCCTTAGGCGTCATTTTTCCTGGAGGTTTACCGTGACAGATGTACAACTCCCGATCATTAGGGGTGATTTCTTATCATCCTTTGGACTTATAGTAGAAGTCGGTAGTGGGAAATTGATCGACAACACGACCACCTTGTGCGTACATAGCATGGCCAAATCAATCAATTCAATTGGACTGCGATCGGCTTCAACAGATAACGGCTTTGCAGCTATCCTTCGCTAAGTTCCATAACTTATCAGTCTGCCAATCTAACGTCACTGCCTAAGCACGATGTTTTCCCCCACATTATCACCAAGGGTCCCCCTACTTTTGCACGCCCCAGGCGTTTTCCACCTCACAAACTCAAAGTGGCGAAAGAAGCGTTTAAACGCCTCTTACAACTTGGCGTTATCCAGCCTTCAATTTGCCCAGGGGCCTCACCTCTCCAAATAGTCCCGGAAAAGTGGCAGGTGACTGGCGTCCATGTGGTGATTACCGTGACCTTAACACCGTCACCGTTCTAGAACGATACCCTATCCCTCACATCCACGACTTCTCAGTTGAGTTGTACGGGAAGGCAATGTTCTCCAAGATATATTTGGTTTGAGCTTACCATCAAATTCCCGTGGCCCTGGCTGATGTCTCAAGGACCACAATTACCACTCTCTATGGACTCTATGAATTCGTCTGTATGTAACTTGACTCACGAAACGCCGCACAGACTTTCCAAAAGTTCATGGACCAAGTTCTTCGTGGTGTCGACTTCGTGTACGTTTATATTGGCGACGTCTTAGTCACGAATGAAGATCCTCGACAGCACGGGATCTCTTTAGAAGCTGATCGAACGTTTTACCCAATACGGTGTGACACTAAGCCTTATGAAATGCATTTTCGGAGTTGTCTCCATCGAATCGACAGTAACGGTATCCAATCTTTGCCAGAGAAAATCAGTGCTGTTAAAGACTATCCACAGCCACAGTCCCTAGAAAGTCTTCGACGCTTCCTAAGCATTGTCACTTATTACTGTCGCTTTATTCCACGGTGTTTGGGGCTGTTAAACCCTTCACGGACTTTTTAAAAGCTAACCCCAAGCATTGCGTTTTGTCACCTGAAGTTAATACTGTGTTTGTTGCAGCCGAAGGAGCCTTGTCTCTAGCTACCACATTAACGCATTTGGGGGCAGACGAACGTTCGCTGCTAATCCTGAAGTCTGACGCATCTCAGTCTGCTGTTGGTGCTGTTTTACAATAGAATGTGAGTGGTAAAACGTAGCTGATAAGTGGACTGAGAATAACACAACGTTACGAGCAAGTTGTAATACTCCACGTTTGAACCACCTTGGATAGTCTTCTCCGGGAGTGCTATAATCGAAATCACATTAACAAAGGAACAGAGGTCGCATGGGATTTGCCGTGGTCAGGTCATTCTGCGCTGCATCTGAACTGATTGGCCTAATTTTTTGCCTATCAAGTGGGGGTGAGACTGATGTAGATAAGACGCATCTGAGTCTGGTGTTGTTTGTCCATCCACGCCACACTGCAGATAGGGGTTGGCTATCATTGCGATCAATACAGGCGTGCTGTGCGTAAATCGTGAGGGCTTCAGCACAGCATCGCTTCGCATGGGAAGGCAGACCCTTGTGAATCACTCGGGCTTGATCAAAACATACCTTGTGATTCTCTGACAGTGCATGAAGTGCGATGGCCGAATCGGTCTCTAGTTTGCGAAGTTGAAGTGTATCTTGAGGAGGAAGCCTCATGTGACTTTTGTGTTCGACAACACGTACTTCCAGTTGTCTGCTTGTCTCCCCAATGTAACCCTTGTCTCTTTTCTCTCGAAAAATCCAACCAGCGCAAACGCGTTACAGTACCTTTAGTCGGGAGTTACTGGCCATTTACCTTGCCATGACACACTTTCGACATCTTCTGGAGGGTCGCAACTTCACTATCTGACCACAAACCACTTATGTTTACTTTCCGTTCCCCTCCAGAGCGGTACTCCGCCAGAGAAACAAGACACGTGGATTTCATCTCCCAGTTCACCACCGATATCCGTTTTTTTGACGGTTCCAGCAATTTCGTCAGCCAATTATCCACAATTGGCATTGACCTTTTCTCCTTCACGAAATCTTGGGTTGGTGACCCCGAACTTCGTCACCTTCGTGGCAACCTCTCTCTAAAACTACTTGATATTCCCTTAACTCATTCAGAATACTCAGTGACGTGCGACATGTCTACCGGTAAATCTCGATCGTTCATCCTTTTTGCACAGCGGTTTGATGTTTTTACCCGTCTCCATTCCCTATCACATCCAAGCATACGTGTATCAACGAAGCTAGTCACCGAGCCAGACATTTGTAAAGATGTTTGTAATTGGGCCAAACAGTATTCTGAATGTTAATGTAATAAAGTTAACCGTCACACCGTCACTACCCCGGGAAATTTTGCTTTGCCCGACTGACGCTTCAAACACGTCTTCTTCATCTTGATATTTTTGGTCCCCTACCTCCTTCCAACGATTATGCACATCTCATAACCTGCGTGGACCGATTCACGAGATGACCCATTGCCGTCCCTTTGAACAACACATCAAAGGAAACACAGTTTTGTCGACTGGCAGATTTCGAATTTTGACGCTCCGGCTACAATCACAACTGACCGTTGGTCTCAGTTTACTTCGGCTCTTTTCCGTGTTTTGAATCGTATTCTCGGATGCGAGCAAATAAAGACGACTGCGTACCATCCATCATCGAACGGCTTGGTCGAAAGGTTCCGCCGCCAACTAAAAGCATCCCTGATGGCAACGTCGGCAGGTGGCAAATGGTCTGATTGCCTACCTACTATTATTCTAGGCTTGGGAACCACTGTGAAGGAAGACGTTGGTTGCTCCTCGGCAGAGCTCATTTATGGTTGTACATTACGTATTCCAGGAGAATGTCTTTCTAATTCCCTGGTATTTCTGAGTCCTGACGTGACTTACGTCACGCATCTAAAGAATCACGTGCAGCATGTTCAACCTTCGCCTCAACTGTAAAAACATTGTGGCAAGAACAAACCCGCCGTGACTGCGCACTTGCCCTTTCCTTTTCATTCGCATTGACTTGCCTAAGTCACCTCTGCAGCCGCCGTATGATTGTCCTTTCAAAGTGCTGGACCGCAAAGACACATTTTGTCATCGACAAAATCGGAACACGTCACTCGGTGAGCATTAACAGATTAAAGTTTGTTTACGTAGATCGCGATTCAACGTCACCATTTCGTCATTCGGACATTACACATGCAGGTGGTTCCATTCAGTTTATCCTAGATCCGACCGCCGACTCACAAAACTGTTCTCAGTCTACCCAACCCGTATTCGACACGAGTTACCATACCCTTGTTCCTGCTTCCCAACCCAAGCCTTCTACATCACACACCCGTTCTGGATGAACTATTAGATGGTCGACCATCAGTAAAGATTGACAGTACAGACTCATTGTCTGTTTCCTTAAATGCCGAGCGTTTCATCTTCCTTAACGGTCTAAGAGGAAGTTATGTAAAGTCTGTTAAAGTTTTGCTCTTTCGCTACACACTACACTTCATACCTGTTACGTTCATTGTACATTTAAACAACTTATCCATTGCTTGAATCAATACACACGTCGTCTTCGCGCGTCTCGGCTTCTGCTTGCACGTAGTCGTTGTTACCGGGATTGAACTGTGGAAATAATAAATTTTAGTAGGCTGGAGTAACTGAATTCGATGGAATTTCTCTGTTATTCCAGAGTAAAGTTCTTCCAACATAGAGCGGACTTGATGTGGTGGAATTTGTCGTGGGCATTTAGTGTAGATTGTTTTGGAACATTGTCGATTCATTTCTTGGTATCACTACACCCTGAAAGAATTTGTTTCAAAGCTTTCACCCATTGTTGTTGAAAGAATATTTGTATTTAATATTGGATACAATATTGGATACCTGCAAACTTCTCAACATGCCACAGACGATACCGTAACGAATGTTGGTAGATTAACCCGAGAGTGTGAACACTTTCAGTTAAAACAGATCGCGGACTCGCAGTTCAAAGCTCTGTTATTTATCGTCGGGTTGACATCTTCAGAAGATGTCGATATATGACCACGTTTGTTAGGAAAACTAAATCCTTATGCGACAATTTTACTTCAGAACTTAACGACAGATTACAGATGACCAACATATATTAAGCATGCTTCACAAATGTTGCAATTAACCTCCTCTCTTACTGACAAAAAATCAGTTGACTGAGTTACAAGACAAAGTCGTCCACCATATTTTCGTTGTGACGCACCTTTTCGTATGCAACAGCCATTTTCTGCATATTGGCTTTGTGAACAGTGGCACTTTGTTTGATTTCGCCCGTTTTACAGACAACTGTGTCAACGGTGTACTCGTACGGGTCACAAGTAGTCACACTGCAGGCAATCAACCCAAGGCTTCCGCGCACGCCGACAGTCCAACGTGGTGTTTGCTACACCGAGTAGTATTGTTAACCGACTAAAATATGTGACACTTCACATCGAAAATCATCAAGTTACGTTGCAGATAGATACTGCGTCTGATATCACAATCATTTCTCGTTCCACTTGGATTAATCTCGGAAGACTAGTGCACAGACCAACATACTGATTAACCAAGAAAGCTAGTGAACACCAGATTTTCCTTATTGGTGAATTAACGTGCACTTTATGTTTTCGTGATAAATACGACTCTGGAGTCTGCTACATATCCCTCAGCAATCATCTATATCTTTCGGGTCTAGACTGAATATAAAATCTCCATCTGTGGAATGTGCCGTTCAATTCCCTTTGTGAAGCACGTAATGTCATTTGATTGCCAAACTTTTGTGATGCGGCTGTAGGCTCCGGTAAATTATATAGTGATTTTATGCAACAGCTACCAGATAAGTTCTCCGATGGTTTACGCACAGCCCAGACGGATGCGTAACTGGTAATCGAAGCAGAAAGCAGGTCAGTGTTTTGTCTCAAGCGTTCTGTGCCATACTCAAAAACAGCAGCGCTTGGGACTGAATTGGACCGTCTAGAAACCACATGAGTGATTACAAAGATGAACTACTCCTCTTGGATCCTCGTTGTAGCAGTAAAATTGGTCAACGGTTCCGTTTGGATTTGCGGTGATTTCTTAATGAACCTGAACAAGGTTTTAAAGACACTTTAGTATATGCTTCTTGTGTCAGAAGACCTATTTACTCGATTCATTTGTGGCAAACTATTCTCTGAGATCGATATTTCTGATGCACACTTCCAAATTGAAATGGAAGATAGATGTAGAGGCATACTAATAGTGATTACACATGGAGAACCGTACCGCTGCAAAACATGTACACAAGTCTGTGATCGCATACGTGAATATGGAGTCATTCTATGGAAAAAAAACTTGGGTTACTTTTGTTACAAATCGAATATCTGGAATTCACCGACGATAACAATGGTCATTGTAGGGGCAACGATGACAGCTCCGCGAATAAAGATATCCCATTCCCAACCGACTGAGTACAGAGCCTGGTTGGATTAAGCATCATTTTGACCTACACAAAACCTAATAACTAATAGATGTCTATTAAGCGATAAACTTTGGAAACGCTCGTGAATTCGTGTGGGCGACTGAGACATAACTCTCGCTGGCCAATATGGAGTATACTAATTCAATCATGTTCGAATCATTATTCAAGTCCAAATCATGTACGTTTGCTTGCATTCACAAGTGAAACGGTATATTCTGCATGAGACGAAGATCACAGGAATGCACCGTTTTACTGGAGAGAATGCCCATTTTCTGGTGCCTTTTGGTGCAATCAGTTCTGCGGCATAATAAGTTCCCGTAAACACTATTTCATATTACTGGATTGCCGAAAACAGTAAACTGTCTCATTGGGACGGCAGATTAGGTGATTCGTTACTCTTTGGAATGTCTGTTGCCCATCATTTTCCGTTCTACTTCCATCACGTATTATTTACTGAATCCCTCGAAATAACTCTTTCTTCGCAAAGAACCCATGGGTAATCAATGTTTGTCTATACCACTTGTATCCTGCGAACAGATTCGGAAGCTTGGTGGACGTTTTTCCACTAGGGCACATTAAGAAACAACGCATCAGGCAAATCTTGTCTTCTGATCTATTGTTGACACATTTTGATCCCAATCTCCCTGTTATTATGGATACTGACGATTCTAACTATAGCGTCGGAGCTGTGGTCAGATAGGGAGAAAAGGTTTGACTCTAATGCTTGCCGTTTGTAATCCCATGAGATGTTGCACGGTCGCCGGTTTACATTGTGCACGGATCATAAGCCCCAAATATCTGTACTTGCTCCACCAAAGAGTATACCAGTCAACACGGCTAACAGACTTCAACGTTGGGCCACATTACTCATCGGTTACGATTTTGTGCTCAACCACATCCAGACAGAGCGGTTTGGTCATGTGGACGCGCATTTCATGCTGATTACACATAAGTGCACTAACTAATTAAGCGAGGAAGTGATCGATTCCACTGTCGAGATTGACACTGATGTGAAATAGGTGTTTCAAGCGATTGTCAGAAATTTGCCTGTAACCTCTGTTGTGAATCGGCGTGCGACATATTCAGACACTGTCTAACAAGCGGTAACATGATTTACGCATGGGCTGGCCTAAAAGGTTATGCAGAGATTACAAGCCATACGTCCAACCTCGTGGTGCTCTAATGGTTGTATATGGGTGTTTGATTTTAGCAGATAGTATAGTGATATCACAAATTATGAGAAAACGTGTAGCAAAAAAGTTACATTGTGCTCATCACACTCAATAGTCAATACATTGTCATCCTCATGGATGACTTTTCTGAGTGATCGGAGATCGTTCCACTACACCCATTTTCCACAACTGCCATTATCTCGTGATCAAGTCGCATATTTGGTCAGGTCGACCTCGCGGAAGCGCCTGTGAGTGACAGTGGCACAGTGCTCACCTCAGCACAGTTTTCGCATTTCTGGAATTCATTCGCTGTAGACCATGTTCGAAGCCCTCCATATAATCCTCAATCAAACGGAAAAACGGAACGTTTCGTTGACACATTCAAAGGAACTCTTCACAAAATGCAAGGGGATGGAAAAACGTGTGACATTTTAGACACTTTCTTGCGTACCTACTGTTCCACACCCAATACAGCTGTACCGAACGGAGTTTCACCAGCTGTGGATTTTCTTGGGCAGCGAATTAGAACAGTACTCGGTGCCATGCTTCCCGTCGAGCAGGTTGGAAAACGCAACATCAAGATGAAGAAACAAGTTAACCAGCATCATGAAGCTAAGGCTTGAGAATTCCATCCAGGTGATCCTGTATTCGGTCTACAATTCCATGACCATGGATGTAGCTGGGTACTGGGAAATGTGGCCCAGCGCCGAGGTCATGTGTCATAAGAACGCATTGGCTACGGCAAGAAACACACATCGCGTAAACCACAGTCGAGGACGGTACCCTAATATCTGCGATAAATCGGAAGATATCAATGAATTATCTCTCGATATCCTGCCAGATACGCTTGAACTGTCAACAAACACGGCTGAAAATAGTGCGGAAGAAAACGCGACACCAGAAAACGCTATAGTCGAAACATGTCACCCAAGATTAACTCGGGCTCCAATCAAGCGTCTCACCATGCACTTTTCTGAAAGGTTGTAGGAATAGTGTTCATTTTAACCGAGGAGGGTGTTTGATCGGAATCGGACAGAGTGTCTTATACGTACACGTCCACACAATCACGCGTCCTAACTTTTGCCAGATAAGTCACGCAGCATACTAGCCAATCACGTGTACAAATGATTAGCAATTCGTCAGTTGGTAATTGATCGTTTGCCTTTAGTTATTCACCTCTTACATGCCCGTACCATTTTGAATCAAGTAATGTTATGCCTATCCGAGCGGGGCGATTTCATTCAAGTATCCGGAATGAACATGATAACAACGTTCAGAAACCTAGCATCTATAAAATTCATCGTTTCCAATTGACATCATCGCTAGTTGCTCGAAAGAATGTACATTAGACACGCAGTGATGGAGTAGTTTACACACCATCCCTGACGAATACTTCAGTGCACACTCTGAGAACATTGTGTAGGCGTTACGTGATGTGGCAGAATACGTGACTTACACTAACTTAGAGACACGGATGAAAACTATGGCACGTGCGGGAACAAAAACCGTTATTTTGAACTTTGCTTGCTATCGTAACAATACATTCGTTCAAATTCACTTCTGTTAAACTTTAACCAGGACAAACATGATAAAATATCAGTGTTCGAACTGGGCTAATCAGACGAGATAATGCGGCTGTCTACTGTCGGTTGTCTTGCATTCCTGCTGGGCTGCGTTTTCGCTGTAAGCACTGTTCGAGTGAGTTCTCAATGGATCAGTTCGAATCATAGTTAGCTAGTAGTCGCATTAACAACAAACCATAAACTCACTAACTTGTAGTCACAAGTGGCATTTGCTTGCCCACTGTTTATTCGGTAATCGTTTTTCATCCTGTACTCAGGTTCCGGACAATGCGCGCGAGTTGTACGAACAGTTCAAACGTGACTACCGAAAAAACTATGCCAATGACGGTAAGTGAAATACTCGGCCCACCTAATCAACACCCAATCCGTGCAGATGATGAGAAGCGCTTTGCTATCTTCAAGGACAATCTGGTGCGTGCGCAGAACTACCAGCTGCAGGAACAAGGCACAGCAAGATACGGTGTGACACGGTTTTCCGACCTGACACGTAAGTATCATGAGATGATGTTGTGACCGTGTTATTTTTGTGTTGTGCAGCTGAAGAATTTGCGGCCAAGTTCCTAAGTTCACGAATGGACGACCGAGTGCAACGCGTGCAATTGAATGACCTCAAATCGGCTCCCGAAAGTTTCGATTGGCGCGAGAAAGGTGCTGTCACACCGGTTGAAGATCAGGGCCACTGTGGTTCGTGTTGGGCGTTCTCAACCGCAGGGAATGTTGAGGGTCAGTGGTTTATCAAGACCGGTCAGCTTGTCAGTCTGAGCAAACAGGTACTTGTTAGATGGGTTGTTCATATTCATTAATTCCTCTACGTTATTAATGATTCTTGTAAATGAATGGTCATTAACCGCTGAAACCACATGAAGTGTAAAGAACGTAACTCACACTTACACGTATTTCACTACTCCACATTATATTGGCAATTGGTCGACTGTGACGTGGAGGATAGCGGATGCAATGGCGGATACCCA
>JTDE01006827.1:6457-17732 GCA_014338405.1 Paragonimus skrjabini miyazakii | reverse complement strand
CCCTGGGCTTCACGCCATCGAATCGTCAAATCATAATGACGTGTTGACCGAGTGGTCATGTTCTCTGATGTGAAGTGAGCTACAAACAGTTTTGGCAGTGTTTCGACAAGAAATTCTCACTAAGCACGGTGACTACAGACATCCAAACTGTTTGTAATTTTAAGTATGCCTTTGTACCAGGCTGACATCTTCATCGATGATCCATAGGTTGGTGCCTGTGTGCCCGTCCATCAGACAGCGCTTTCCGGGTGGTCGATTCTGCTGCTGTCTTGAACATGACCAGTGTCTTGTCTACAATTCTAATGTTTTGTTCACTTTTATATGAGCACTAGAAACGAAGCAAGTCACTAGGAAATAGATGGTTAGGACAACAGTTGTATGCTTGATGTTTTGAGGCCAACCAGGTTCTGTTAACTAGGTTACAATAGCCACAAATGTCGTTTAAGGCTCTAACATTTTCTGTCTTATCTCCATGTAAACGAGATTGCAAACTCATTCCACTCTGTTGATTATATTTTCAAAAATTCACACGATGTACAGTACAATGTTGTTCTTAAGCAAATATTGTTCAACATAAATGAGCTAGATCGATTGACAGCGGTTAGACGTAAGGTTTAGCTTTTGATATGCATCGACTCGAACAATTCTCCTCATGTGATTTCGCACCCTACACTCAATGCTATAGATTCAGAGTGTGGTGATTAAACTACTGTTTTCTTCAATCCACTACAACATATTATGGAAATACTCATCATAGGGGTGGGCCAATCTCTTTCAACCAGTTCGCAACTAGGACCTTTGGAGAAGGCAGTCTGTTTCATGAACGTGAGTAGTCCAAGGGTAAGTTGTGTGGTGCGCACGTGCCAGCTGATGACATTCAACCGGAAATATTTATCTTCACCGGAATGGAGGTATCATAAGACATGTAAGATGGCAGACTGCTCCTAGCAAGTTACGAACTGCCCAAACGTGGTCACTTACCTTAACGTTAAGAAGGTAGGTCGGTAGATATACGGAGCTAAGACATTTCTCTGTGTATTAATTTTATCCGCCAAAACTTCACATAAACGATGAGTGGTTTGCAAACAACTTTGGATGTAGACGCCACAACGGACGCGGTTTGTATGTTCTAGAAGATTTGACCGAACATGAGTCGTTTTTGCATTACTTTAGGTTAGATCCAATGAAACAATTCTTCATCACACTGAATGATGACGACCGACAAACACATGTCAGAAGGTTGCCAAATTCTGTCCCTGAACCTTCCTTAGACAGTGGTCTTTATGGTATAAGGTATACAACCAGTAGAACAGCTTTTCCTCCGAAGCTGTCTATTACATTTTAATGTATCCTTTTAAAGCATGGTCAGTCTCTTTCTCATACACTCTCCGATGAATTATCGTTTATACGCGCACTGTTCTTACAAAATGGCTATCCAGAGCGTTTTGTAGACAAGACTATGCAGCGTCGTGACAAACAGGATAAGATTAACCTAGCGGAAAAGAAAGCAGTATTTATCTCGCTACCGTTCAAAGGGGATACGTTTGCCGAAATAATCTACGCTGCAAAATAACGCATTTGTTTCAACTCCACGCCAGCTTTGTCTTTACGGTTAAAGAGTAAAATGCCCGTTACTGCGGCTTATTTTTGTGTATACTCATTTACCTATTCCCGTGGGAATAGTTACGTGGGTCACACGACCAGGCGTTTAACTGAACGTATCCGGGGGCATCATTCAGCCTGGATCAGCAGTGAAGTCACCAAGACAATTACGAGCGCAATCGTTACATACCTCGTTGATACACATCATACTATCATTCTGGACTCCTGTTCGCGTCCGATTTACCGAGTCAACGCTAGTCACTCAAAAGCTGTCAGATGCCGAATTTTAGCCACAACTGAAACAAATGGAATTCGACTAAGAAATCCCCCCGTGTGCGCACAAAAGCGCTTTGTTCAGGCGTTGAAATTGTCATGGCCAACCACCCACACCACGACCGATCAAACCGTCATGGTTCCAGTGGCGTCATAATGGTGACTTAATCGTACCAAAAGTTGTTTCCGTGTGTGCCGAAGACGTGTCTGATCTCACACAAACTAGCTACTTGTTTTTCTCCATTTCGCCCTGACAACTCTGTTTCATATTTAGTTGTTATTTAATTAACCTGATGATGTATAACCTAAAACGAGCTTGTTCGTTACACTATTGTTTTCTCATGACAAATAATCTACTTGATTCTGTTCTCGATATTCACGGTTTTCTACAACAGCGGTGCTACACCATGTTTCTCAACAACAGCCTTTCAGGTCAACAGACGCCGGGTTGAAACCACATAAGACAAACCGACTGAATATAGTTACTTTTGGCTTCCCGCTTTAATCACGTGTGTTGATGGCTGGATTGCTGTTACTAAGCTGCTAGCTACGAGTATTTTAGGGAGTTTGAGGAAAAATGAATGGTAAATCGGGATTCTAATATGACCATGTGAGATATACATGGTAAAAATGTTGTTCATTTTCCAAACGGATTTAATGTGCATAGCCTCTGTATGGTGATCGGTAATCACGTGAATCCGACTGCTATTAAACATGATATGAAACACTAACAAGATGACCGTAATATGGGTCTGGATAAATATGGGTACTAGAAACCTGTTTTTACCTGTGCATGTAAGTTCTAAACATTAGTCTTCACAACATCAATCTTGCTGGCGACATTATTAATCCTCGGAGCCCTGACTAACTATTCTAATGTTGCGACTTATAAATCGGACAAATTTGAAGAAGACCCCAGCAAACTAAACAGAATCGGCCAGAATTCGCCCTTTACCGACCGTGAGTAGTGTCGAAAGAAGCAGCCCTTGGTTTGGCGGTGCCCTTCCATAGTCAGTTTAACCAGACACTTTGGACTGGCAATCTCCCGGAGGCATGGAGAGAAGCCATCATCACGCCAATATTCAAGGCGGGTAATCGTCACTCCTCTGCTAGTTATCGGCCGATCAGCCTCACCATCGCCCGTTAAACCGCGCCATCCTTAAGCACTTCTTCTCCAATAGCCTTCTATCCTCTACCCAGCATGGATTTCTTCCTAAGCTTTCATGCATAACCAGTATGCTAATCTCTATGGATAGCCTGACAAACGCCAAAGATGTTGACTATGTCTCGGATGCTATCCTTTTCGATTTTGCCAACGTTTTTTACCGTCTCCCACACGGTATTTTCGTGTATAAACCAGAGGCTTATGAGATCCAAGAAGAAAGGTTCTCCGCTGGATTGCATCTTTTCATGGTCATAGGACCGTCAGTGTAAAAACCGGATCGGACCTTTCTTCCTCTTTTCCGATCTCCACTGGAGTTCCTCAAGGATCAGTATTCGGTCCGCTGTTGTTTCTGACATTCATAAATGACCTCCTCGACCTTATTTCTGGCAACGCCTTCCTTTGTGCTGATGATTTAAAAATCTGGAATGTTTGGAATCCCAGTGCTTTGCAGATTGACCTCGATCGTATCAAGTGCTAGTCGGATGACCGTAGTCTCTCTCTAAATGACAGCAAGTGTGTACATATGTCATTCGGAAAAGACTCCGGGAACCTGTTCGTGATACATGATGCAAAAAGTGGAATAGATATAGTGAACGTTGACCCTAAAAAGGACCAAGGTGTTTGGCTGTCGACTAGTTTATCCTTTTCTTATCACCACCAGATGGCAGCCAGAAAGGATTTGGGAATCTTTGGATGATAAAAAGAGCCATTTCCCGCATAGGCAGGTAGGACTTTTAATCGCTCTACGTGGTCCACATAAGATCACTGCTTGAGTATGCTAATCAAGTCGTATACACCAGCTTGAGGGAAGACGTACTCGTCATCAAACGTACCCAGCGAGTAGCCCCACAAATGGTCACTGGCTTGCGGCACTTATCCCACGAGTCTCATCTTGAAATTTCTGAGCTTTATTCACTTTAATCGCAAAGATCTCGTGGCGATTTAAACCTTACGCAATTTTTCTTTGGCACAGGGCTTGTGCACCAGTTCTTTGTCCCAGCAGTTGATAACTGTCGAAAGGGTCAAAAATAAAAGCTCTGCAAACTTTTATCTCAGACCCTCGTTAGGCAACGATTCTTTTCTGTTCTCGGTATTCCCTACAACTCCCAAGAGCAGTGCTACACCCTGTTCTCAATTACTGCCTTTTAGATTAACAGACAACCAGTGACATCAAAACGGACAAACTGGGCTCCCAACCTCGAACCCGTGAACAAATCGCCAAAAACCCAATAACGTCATATATATGTTTCTTGCTATTGTTACTTTATACTGAAGAGGCGATACGAAGTGTTAGCATATACCCGTGTCCATCTTCTTGATGCTTTCTTCGAATCAGGAAATTACAAATTTTTCGCCAAGCTACACACAACTTTATGCATTACGATGAAGAAATGAACGGCATTTCTTCCTGTCCTCAGCTCTTTGCTCGAAGCATTTTAAGTCGTTATCGATTTCTCTTGACGAATTATGAATATTCGGAATCTCAAATAGACAGGAATCCAACGTAACAAGTTGTAGAATTCTGCGACACCAATTGCGATGATTTCTGAAATACAGAACTGAAATAATTGGCTTACCTCAACCTCATAGTTAGCTTGAACGCAATACTTATGAAGCCCAAACTGAGCAAATCAAGTAATTATCTCTCGAGCACATGTGTACAACTTATTGTTAGCAATGCAATAAAACAACAGTAATGAGAAAGAGGTTTAGTGACAATCACCTAAGGAAACTCAGGATATTCACGTCTTGCCTCGTGTATATTACCTCACAGTACACTAGACTCTCAATAGATATGTTAGAACCGCGTCCAACTTGGAAGTCCAAGAAGGACAAACTGTTCCAACTCTCCTACTCGATCACTACTGAGAGGCGAGAAGCGACAATAAACGAATCCCCTTTGCGCTCAGTTGCTTTATCGTTTTGGTGGATTCAAAGGAATATCTAAGACTGTGAATCGCCAGTTTTCTCTTAACTGGCTCTAATAACTCGACTAGCCATTTTATGTCGAATTACACGTATTTAAAATCGGTCGTAGTGGCACTCCATTTTTATGTACTTTCAGTCAACCATAAATCCTGGGAATTACACTGCCTACATGCCTAATTCTTTTGAATGTGGTTGAACCAATCAGTCCTTTTTGTTTCATATAATTCATTGTCTTTGGTATTGCCTTTCCAATGACCATTGTTTTGTCCTTTTCAGTCTTCATACAAACGAATTTGGTTTTATCTGCTAGTAGAGCATTTATTTCAGCTAAGTAATCAACTTTATCCAGAAAGACTTTTCCAACACCTTTGTTAGGTCTGGATATTATTATATCCTCACTTCGCATTAGGGACTCCAGTGAGGTTAGATGCTGTCGATTGATAAAGTTTTTACTTGTGATATTTGGGTCAGTTACTGATGACATGATGGAACTAAGATTGATTTGAGTATCTCAGTATTAAGACAGACAATGTTGTCTGCATGGTAGACGAATCTCTCAGTGAAGCACTGATGCACTTCAGCTATGACCAGAAAGATATTCGTTTCACCCTGGAACCCGAATCATCAGTAGGTAAGGCACACTTAGACGTGTTTATAGCACGTCATGAGGACGGCACAATACAAAGTAAAGTATGCCGTAAAACAGTCTGGTCAGGACAGTATGCCAACTTAAATAGCTGTGCACCTTTAAGAAGAACTTAGTCTGTTGCTTCCTAGAGAGAACCGCGAAAATCTACCCCGTTGACACCATAGAAAAAGAAAACAGTTCATATTTAACACACTTCCTGAAAACGGTTATCCGGAACAGTTTATTTGTAAGCACATGATAATTAGCACGATGGTAGATGTACCGCAGACTGTAGACAAGAAACCAGTCTATAATACGTTGCCCTTCAAAAACGACTGGAATGCTAAAAATATAACCAGGAGACTTAATTTTACACTCAACAAAACCTAATTCGCGGCACAACTAGGTGTCTTTGATTTACCTCCACACTAGTTTTGCATCCCCAGCTGAAAGATACGTTGCCGGTGCATGCTGCCTCTTTTTGTGTTCACCAGTTTGTTTGTTCCTGTGGCACAGGCTATATGGTCCGCACAACCAGGTGACTATCTGAACGCATGCGGGAGCTTCATCCAGCGTGGCTACCTCGAGGCACGATAAAGACTTGCACATCATCGGTCGCTGCACACTTGGTCGAATCGAACCATCTTATCAACCCGGTCGATTCGTTCAAGCCGATCTGTCGAGTTTGTGGAGCGAAATCGAAATGGGTCAAAGGTGGTTTACTAGCCATCGCATAAGCCATTGCAATCCGCCTACACTCACCACCATGATGCTCACAGAAACGCCTGGTCACACACACTGAACCGCCCGTGGCCACGCCTCAATAGCCTGGATCGATCTGTAACGTAGGAGTATCGATTTTCTAAACAGGTTTACAACCCAAATTACCGGCGTTACATACTTAGACTTCACGAGTCTGACTTACATGCCATTAATGATTATCATCCCTTACCCTATTGATGTACTACCTCTGTCCAACCCATATAAATGTATTGTATTTAGCCTGATGATGAAAACAAGTTTGTTTGCTACGCGCTTCTTCTCACTATTATAAAGCCTCAACAATCTCATTTTCCCAAGCATTGAAGAAACTGATTGTTGACACAAACGGTATGAGTATCATTGAAATCGTATTTTACGAACAAAGACTGATGTTACTCGGAATTTTGTTGTTGCGCTATATCAACTAACTCATCAATGGTTACCCTAATCGCCAACGCTGTTTGTCTGAAGATTCCGTCTTTCGCATTTTGCAAGCCCATCTGCAGGAACGGTTACTTAGAAAAGTAGGTCAACAATTGTCTCAGAGAGTAGCACAATACTCCGCGAGGCGTTTAACTTAACTGATGTTGTAACAACCCCAGAAAAACAAGCTTAATGCTAAGAATATTACCTAGTTGATTATCGACAATCTCATAATAATCGGCTACCTCCCTGCGAGTTCCGACTACGTAACAGCATCTTGAATAAACTAAATGGGTGAACCTGATAAACTAGTGTTATGATGGGTTCAAGCCACAACTAGCTGAAATTCTGGGTAGTAGAATCACTAGTTTGAAAATTGTGCGTCAATGGTTGTTTATTCGTTTTTGGAGGTGTTACGCTAGACACTGATAAAAATAGCAAACTATTAAGAGCTTATTCGATGTTGGGTATACATCCTTAGAATTGCAGGTAGACTGCCCAGGAACCAATTGCACGCCAACAATTACCGTTGAATCACGGTGGATCGCGTCATTCTCAATTAATTCCTCTCTGCAATTTCATGATATGTAAAATGGGAAATAATTGCCCCGTTTTCGATTTCGACTAACGAAATTGTAAGAACTTCCCTGCAAGATGGTAACACAATCCCCGAAGTCCGTTTCTGATGAAACATTCGACAGTGAGAGAAGAAAACGTTGATAGAGAAACTAGACTGTCTAGCACATATGCAATCATGTTATAAAACAATGCGCTCACGTTATCCATTCCATTAACTATGAGACATGTGTTGCTTTATGTCAACCATTCGGCTTCAATTTGCCACTCGCTTATTGATAAACCAACAAGATTGTATGCCTCGATGCACACGGCGAAGCGAATGAAATGCTGACGTGGGGACGCCCATCCGAAAGTTAGTTAGTGGAGTGAGCTGACATGTCCAGATGTTTTCTGCGCACACTACATTGACAATCATTGCTTAATCAACGCGGTTTCACTAGTTGTCAGGCTTGTGTCGCATAACAAAACAGGGAAGGAATCAGCCAGGTCGGTGTTATTTCCTACTGCCATGATGAAGTATCCAAATGATTATTCCGGATTTCTCTTCTGACTATGCATTTGGTAACTGGCTCGCGTCATCAACTGGATCACACAGTAATGATGGACTCCGCTCATTCTCTGACACAAAGCTCGATCCCTGCTGTCGAGTTGGGCATCACTAAAACCGCAAATGAACTGTTAGACAAAGAGTGAAGCAGAATTGCATCTCCAGAATGAGTGCTGTTCAAAGTGGACTGAAGCATTAGGTACATGTTTACTCAAATGGTCGACATAAATAGGTAGGTTTAGACAAAACATCTTCTCAGACACCAACCACCTTACAGGTTTTTTTGATGTTGTTCGAACCAAGTGTGTGTGAAATGTTGACATACTCGCATCAATTCCACGCAGTCGTTGTTGCTATTTCGGTAAACCCGGCTGGGGCAGTGTGATGGTTGTCCAAATCAACCCACAGCCTAGTGACAGTTATTTCAAAGCAAAGATTGGCAGTTATAAACCTCAGTGCTGATAACTAGAGGACAAGTTCACAATCGGACAAAAGAGTTCTGGAACTCATATCATCAATCAGGCTGAATATGCAAGGAACGTATTCAACGCCGAGAGGCATAAGCTGACCGGTAGAAGTTCAGCCAACCGAACCATCATGGTTAACCCATCAACGCAACTAAAACTAACCTGCCCGTACATGTTCTTCTATAGGCTGAACTAATCGTGTATACATTCAGGTCAATTACCTCTATAACACGTCGTACGTAATGTGCAAAATGTCTTGACGTTTTTAAGCCTCGACCAAACATTTCGCGAGGAAAGATGAACTATAAGAGTGGCTATGTATATTCGATCAAGATACGATACATCGCCTGACTTGGAATGGCCCAAACAGCTCATGATGATAACTTGTTTGGAAAGGTTGTGAACACGACCACCGTTATACTAACTAATCAGGTTTTGCTACACACTTCTACAAGACGCCTTTATGCGGCCACATCGGCGGAACGGTAAACAGACCTACGGTGAGGGTTTTTGACTCTAAGACTTGGACAGGTTGTTTCAAGAAAAAAATACAAATTAACGACTATTCTCATGCGAAACACTGGGTTGTGATATGTTAACGTTTCCTCTACTCTCGCCAGTCGCACAATTAAAACATGAAGGCTATATACCACACACAAAATCGAAAAGACATGGTACGGACACGCATACAATCACACTTGTGTGCGTGTATTGCCGGTTGGTCAGTTCTGAACAATATACCTCTGCCAAAGACGAGCAGCTACTGGATCTGATTGCTGAATGGTGCTCCGTTCGCGGCCGCACACATTGTGGCGCCATATAGTCATATCACCACGACTGATGGAACCGATGGTTTCCTTATGTACTGCGCGCTTTCGTTCTCGGCCACACAATAATAGATAGTTGAACTCGCGGGCGGCCGTCCGAATCGAATTCCTCCAGTCAGTCCGCAGCTGTCGCACTCCCATAGACATTCCAGTCGGCCCCTTTCGAGAAGAAGCACTAGACGTGAACGACTTAATTGCAGAGCATCCTGATAACTCAACTTTTGACGACCAGGACTTCGCCTACCTGATCTCAGTTCAGAAGGCGCCCATCCGTCCGGTACTCAGCCTCAACACCGTACTCCCCAGATTCCTGAAAAGCAACTGTTTACATGGCAGTAAAATATAAGCTAAATAGGGATGGAGCCAGGACACAACTTTGCTTCACGCCAATGACAGTGTCAAAATCATCAGAGGTAGATCCACACGATTGCACCTTCACCCTCATGTTTAAATGCAATAATCAAATCGAAATGACAAACTTAACTGGACATCCAAACGTACCAAACATGGTCCACAGCACCTCCCGGCTCACAGAATCGAACTTCTTGGTGAATTCTACGAAGAGGGCATACAGGGGCTGGTTCCGTTCCCGACACTTCTCCTGAAGCTGTCGTGCAGCAAACACCAATTCAATTGTACACCGATTCGCCCGGAATCCGCATTGCTCCTCAGAAACATTGGCCTCCAACACATCCGTATTCTGGTAAACACCATGCATGCGCATCTCAGCAGGCTTATACCCCGAAAGCTGTCGGGGCATTGCTTGTTACACTTACTTTTAAACAAAGGTACTATCATAGCATCTTTGAAATCATGTGGCATCACCTTCTGCTCCCAGATGAAGTGAACCAGCTGGAGCAGTGCACGTTCAATCGTCGGCCCGCCATTCTTCAGGATCTCGCCTGGCAATCCATTATCATCTGCAACCTTACCGCTGCGAAGCTGAAAAATCGCTCTGTGCAACTCTAGCAAATCAGGAGCGAGAGCAAATGAATGCTAAATGGCCTGTTACGGCAGGCTTTTCAAAGTCACCCAATCTATGATAGCAGGACGATTCAGTAAGCGACCAGTGTTTGCGCCAGACCAACACGATGTCCTCTGGCTGGGTGCACGAACAGCCAGTGTCCACGTTTACCAGTGCTTTAGTAGATTGGATAGATGGGCTGAATATCGCTTTGAGCGAATCGTAAAACTTCTTATGTTGTCGGCGATCTGCGAAGCCCTGCATCCGATCACCCTGTTTCATCCACTAATTGTCCTTGATTCCGCGAACAAGCTCGGCAAGTTGACGGCGGATACCTCGGAACGTCGCCTTCTTCGCTTCATTGCCCGGGTCCACTGTGGAGGCAAATGCGGTATTCTTCCCTCGTACTAGTTCGGCGATAACCGCACTGTTGTCGTCGAACCAGTCCGGACGTTCCTGGCGTTTGACACCAATCGTCATGAGCCCTCCCTTGATGAACTGTCACAAATCCTCACGGGAATGAATACAAGAGAGCCGTGAAGACGGGCGGCAACCGTACATTGAAAGGCAGTCTTCGTATTGCAGCTATCTAATCGTTCGATATCCAACTTCTGCCGTTGTTTGGAAGATCTACCATAAACAGACTTGCGTAAGTGGATAAATAATTTAGTCCTGACCAGTCTTTGATCAGCGCCGCGCATCAGGCGAGTGATGCGCACTTCACGAATGGCGAGCTGTCGCGCAATCACGTAATCAAGCAAGTGGTGGTGACCGCTTCGTGGATAGGTCCACGTCGTAATGTCGCTCGCGTCCAGGTGGAATCGGGTGTTCGTGATAGCCAGCTCGTTAGTAGCACACAGGTGGAACAGACGATCACCAATCTCATTGACTGAACCAATGCCGTATGGCCTGAGGACTCCCGGCCAAGCTACCCAGTCACGTCCGACCCGAGCGTTCAAGTCACCCAAAACAAACAGCCGGTCACTCACTGGTGCCGACCGAAATGTGGCGAACAGCTGATCGTAGAACTGATCCTTTGTATCAACAATGTGACACGTAGTTGAGCCATAAACCCTAACGGATGTAGCACACTTACCTCGACCGAGTCA
>JTDE01006826.1:4196-26173 GCA_014338405.1 Paragonimus skrjabini miyazakii | reverse complement strand
AACCTACGGACTAATGTCAGCAATCCGCGATCGTTGGATTACGTATGGTTCATATCGCTGGAGTAGCTGAAGCAAATGGCTAGGAATGTAAGAAAGGTGTCGCTAACGCGATTGGCCGACTCGGATGCCACTCTGGCCAACTGCCAATTCCTGCCAGAGTCAGCGTGTTTTATGGGACATGGCGCTACTGTTGAAACAACTATATATATATCTCAGGCTACCAGGAGTTCGACACACTGGATAAATTAAGGATTTGCTGCAAGCCTCCGTTTTCGTCCACCTTTCGTAGATCTCATCGGCTTACCCAGCCACGATGCCTTGCTATTAATTAGCTTTCGTAGTATCTTAACATCCACCATACGCTTTCGGAAATTTGGGGAACCGTAGTGTGAGTTTTATCACCGAACACCGTTATTATCGGCGGCACTGATCGCACAAGCTGGCCACTGTCCAGCCTGGAACGCACAAAAGGCGGGTGGCGTACACTCACCCTTCCTCGAGATTCCATCCTGCTTAGTCAGTTTTCGCAGGAAATGTGCTTCAAGCCTGCTAGGTGGGTGAACTTTGGAAAGGACGCCGAAAATAAAACAATGCCACACATCTACTACGAAGTCCGATCTCGTTGGCAGACAACACAATTTTCAAAATCTTGCTTTGCATACATCATAAATCTAACTCAATTCAGAATATTTGACGAGCAATTTGTGAAATCCTGCTGTGGGTACAGAAGACTGGTGGCATATATTGAATCGTTCGCTAACGAATCAAGTTCACAGTGAGTTACGCGTGATCTGTTGATTCCAAAGTGCCTTTCTCAATATCCAACGGCAGGTAAGATAATCTATCTTCGAAACGCTGAATGAGAAGGCGCTCGTGGAAACTGAATTCAATACGGTACTGATTGAATTAATGTACACGAAAAGTAAATGTCTCACCTCGAATGTGGAAAAATCCTCAGAAATTGAATGAAGAATAAGCCCGTACAGCAAATTTGACAACAAGGCACCGCTCAGTAATGGAGGATGGTAAAACGGAATTGAGTTCACTCAAACAAATAGTCATTGGTTGGGTCGGCGCAAGATGATTGTTCACGCATCGGGAATTGGTGAGAATTATAGGCTACTCAAGAAAGAATATGGAAGAAGGGTGCCCTGTTTTGACATACAGAAATGTACAGGGCTCAGACCGAATAAGAGTAAGGGAAATGATTTCAGTTACTGGTGTAAGAATAAAAATGGTTAATGCTGTTTAGTCTTAGCAAGGCAATTTCATGAGGATGCAACAAACCTTAACAAAATCAACAGAATTATATATAGCACATACCACTCTGAATTCCGGTCATCATCTATTCGCCACAATGCTGCTTAAGACAAGGACGGGAGATTCGAGACATATTACTGAGGAGAGGTTAGTCAAGCTTTATTTACGGTTTTGTTTGTAAAACCTTAATGCTCGGAAACGTTTGTGTAGTGCTCACACGTTTTAGCAACCCAATGCAAAACAACTTCAGAAACGGAAAGAAGGCCAGAGCCGCTATTCCCTCTTAACTTCGCAACTGTAGTAGAAAGCAGCAGCTTCTGCGAGTTCCGCATCACGTGGAATGGAATAAAAAAACCAGGTGCGATAATGCTGAACCCCGAAAGAGGTGACAGCATTTTAACTAAAACAGAAGATGACGATCAAGGCAAGGTTAGAAACTGAAAACAAAGCTGGCAGGCACTTCATGCTCAAGAACAACACTCTTTGTCTTACAAACGTGCAGCGAGAAAAAGGGATGCCTACAACTTGGACGGTCAGGGTGCGTCCCAATTTTAAGAGGGTGACTTTCCAAGTCGCTGGTTCTTGCAATATTAAGAGCAGATTTGTGCAGATGACCAGGTGTTTTGATAACCACGAAGGTAAGGACCAGGGCATCAATAACCCAACGTAAACCTGTTTAACCAATATGTAGCTTCGTTTGACATGAATTTATGTCTAGGTTTTTAAACCGCGAACGGCCTTAGTGACAAACCCTTGTAAATTTTCTAGAAGAAGCTTGTCCTACTGCAGGAAAGTAGTTGAATAGCCTGTCCATTTTTGAGGTCCGGTCGAATGAAGTGAATGAAAAGTGGAGCCTGAAATAGAGAAAATAACTTGCAGTCACGCTGGCAGAACCAAACAGAAAGTTCGAAACGGACGTCCATCATTCCATCTCAAAAAATCGAAATATGGACTTAGTACTGCATGGATTCTACGACCGTCAGGTTTTACCATCATCCACAAACAGTAGCAGAGGAGACGAAATCGAGGGAGGAACACCCTGAAGAAGATAAGGACCTTCAGGCATACCTCTAATGTTCTTATGGCAAATGAAGTAATCACAGTTGACGCGTACACCATAGTGTCTCTTTGTTAAATATACCCCCAGCCAGTTAGGTAGGTAACCATACAGTCTATAGTGCCGAGGCTTGTCAGTCAAAACCGAATGGTTCGCCTCATTAAACGCATCAGCGAAGTCAAGGTGAAAGACATCAAAGTGAATAACGGATCCACCAATATCGTCTACTAGTTGTTGGCTACTAGTAGATTTGTAGCGCGGGAAAGAATCCCTCTAAGACCCTGCTGCATACCAAACAAGTTGTGAAGAGATAAGAGGTCGTGGAGCGAGTCATACAAGAGTGCCTTCAGTGTTTGTAACAATCAGGATAACAGAGTGATTGGGCGATAAACCCCGGGATAGATTTGTCCACAGCCCTTGAAGAAGGCAGCAATATTAGCAAGCTACTAGTTGATGGTTAGCAGGCCATTCGAAATGCGCTGCGTGAGTAAAAACTAAGGATCTTAGCAAGCTGCTCAGTGGTTTCACGCAACAGATTGGGTAAAATACAGTCAGAACCAGGGGAGTTATCCCTAAGGTGCAGAGGTTTTCCAATAACAGCTATCGATGAGGCATCCGTAGTGAGGATGTCATCTATCAAATCTACAGTTAGAGTGTGAAGAAGTAAAATGCCCGAGTAAAAACGCTACCGTAGAATTCCGCCAAAACCCTCGCGGCCACCGCACGACAGCGCATAAGTCCTGTAGGATCCAGGAGCTGCTTTATTCCAGCCTTTGTTTTCAAAGGTGAGAATGTATAATGGAAAATGCAACTAAATGTTGTTACTAGTACAAGCGGTCCTATTGGACATGCGTGGTGCATCGGCATTAGAGTTGTGCACAAGCAGTATGATTATCCTCTGACCAAGAGTTTTGATAACGCGCCCACGCACGGTGATTCCGACGAATAAGCTTGGGTGTTCGACTTCGGAGTTGACAGGCCGATTCGTTGAGTTCATAAACTGTCAGTGGTGCGGACTCCCCAGCGACTGTGAAGAGAACCTTTGTAAACTTATTGCACATCTTGTGATCCTAATTGGACAGTCCAACTTCGCGCCAGGTCCCAGCCGCGAAGTAATAAGCCGGTGTATCAACACCCATTTTGGCATCGGTTCAACAGTCACTAGCGGAAGACCAGGTTAGATTAGTGCTACAGATTAGTTTGGATGAGTTCATTGCACTGTCACACATGAGAAGGCCGGCGTGGACTTTGCTACTATGGACCACCAGGTTCTGGTTGATGAATGCATGGTTAAGAGGCAGGAGAGAATGACCACCCAGCCAACGTGTGAAATCTTGTACATCCTAAGTTAAAATCAGAGTTTCCATTGCGCGCAGTCTTCAGAACCCATGTACAATAACAGGGAGAATTTACTTCCGGAGATTTGGAGTCATCCATCAAAGGAAAATGAGGGGGCCTAGAAACGCGATAGTTCCCAAACCTGTTCAGACGCGTTCGTTTCCCACATAGCCAGTCAACGGAGGTCTGTACGGCACTACGGTAAGCCAAAGGTCGGTATTAATCAGGCGAGTAGTGCACCAAACTGCTTCGGAAATCATAGTAATTGTTGGACCATCACAACGGAAAGTTTGGAAGGAAGCATCAACTTGAAGGGCTGCCGACGTTGAAGTGACTGGCTGCATTGAATCCTCTACAACTGTCACCTGTTTGACAGAAAGTAGGTGACCAAGCTTCCTGTGCTCACTTATTGTATTCTTGTTGATTGTTCTTTCTCTTACATTCGAAATCTTCCTGGCAGTGTTTTCGAGCCCTGTTTGCGAACACTGACAAGTTCATTCAAACTTTGCGCGAAAAATCCTCCATACTACTAACGTCGATCTCGACGTAATACTAATGCTTGATGCCACCTACTTATGGAAGCTCCTTCTTGTATAGTTTGTTCATTCTTGTTCCCCATTGCTTGACCTTTGTTCATGTGCACACTGGTTTCATTTGCGTTCTATAACTGTGCCATTACGTGACTGCTGTATTTGGTCGTATTCACGTGAACAATTGACGCCAGAACGTGTGAATTCGCTGGAATCAACAATGAATTTTGTCTTTATTTTTTCATTCAGTTTTCAATAAATACCCTGTACCTTAGTTCCTTACTAATAAGAAACTGGCCTATACGACCGTCTTTCCTTTGGGATCCAGATCAGTTACTCAGCGGATAGAGGACTTATAAAAGCTCACTGCCTTACAGACCTGACTATTCCTGGTCCGGCCTATCAACATGCTTTGCGAGGAGACTGTGTTGCTCGAACAATGACTAGAGGTCTGGCCTTAATAGCTCCACCAACCGTAATTCGGGCTGCACCGGCTGGGGCTGACAGTGTGCCATCTCTTCCTACTTCAGAGTCCAGAAGCCAGGACTAAGCCATTGCAAATGTCCCGCGCCTTAGAGTGAAGCAGAACTCATGCATTCTATGGAGTTTGTTTAACTCGCCAAGTGAGTTGGTTTAACTTCATTTGAAAGTGTTGACAGAGAAGTAATACTTACTGGGTCCGCAATGTGGATACTGTCAATCATCCACAATGCGGCTGACGGAGCTTTCGCCATCCAAGCTGGAGTCGATCGCGAATCGTTTTGTAGTGCCGTTATAGGTTAGACGACACCTGCGGCGATAACTCCCTCAGTATATGTGCTGCCCTATCACGTGAAATAACAATGACCCTAAGAAGTCGTGAGCAACAATCCCCAGGTGCATTGGGTGCACACAACTTGCATATTTTTCTGCTCAAAAGTGAGTTAGAAATTTCCGCTAGTTTCTTTCACAATCGGAGTTGTCCGTAATGGAGTCAGAAACGCTCTTGATGATAATGATTTGAGACCAATCAAAATTCAACGGTCTCCTCTTCGACATCCTATCCCTATGCAATTAGGCATATTTTGGAAAACTCTGACTCCGAGAATCCAGTTGAATGTGCTGTAAAAGACAACAACAATTTTTCATTGTCGTTAGCACGTTCTAGTACAATCCATGCCGGTCACCGTTTCTCGAGCTCCCCCTTAACCGAGAATTCCTGCTAATCGGGTAATCGAGAACGATTGAAACATTTGGATACTCATTTTCGTGCATACGTTCAGCCAGAGGCCATGATCGTGGTCACTGTAAAGCTTCAGACAGACAGCATTGTATTCAGGGAGACCCTGGATTATCAGTCTTTCATAGTAACTCGACTTTGGGTTTCCACACTAATTGGGGCAAGCTGCGGCATCTGCTGGTTTTAACTTCACAGCTGACATTGCTGCCCAACTTAGAAGCCAAATGTTCAGAAGCGTTAGATTCGGGGACTTGTTGTTACGCGCTTACGGATACCACCGCGCTGGTAGGAGTCGGATTAACCGACTTAACGGACTTAACAACAGAATGTGGAATGACAGTCACGGTTGTAGCAATCTGCCGAGCAGACCTACAAGGGTCGCAATCTAACTGAATGGACTCCAACCGATTTTCAAAGCTTCAATAAGTTTGTTGCAGATCCAGGAAGTTGTTGACCGGCGGATGATCTGGCTCTCGATCATAAAGAAAAGGGTGATTCGGGATACCTGTCCCCGGATGCAGTACATCGGTAACATTAGGTGGGTTATAAGTGGTTTACAGGGCAACAAATTGCCTCTTTCTAAGTAGACTTACATAATACCAAATAGTAGGTGAGGACTATATGCCGACTATGTAGTGGACAAGGACGTGAAGGAAATGGTGGTATGTGTTGTTCCTATCAGTGTGTTATCAACAGTAAGACTTGCTGGCTGTAACAACGGTAGAGAGAACACGTGACTCAAAAATACAAATTATATTGTCGCGTTTACAAGCTGTTACGTCAGTCTTATGTGCGTGAACAAATGAGTCGTTGGTCGTTGAGGGCGCGACCAATCAGAACGCAACTTGAATCTTGGCACGAGTGTGGGGCACACAGGCGGCCTTAACCCGTGTGCGAAAGTTTGTGTCTCTACTGTCATAGTCTGTAAGGCTTACTGTTGACAGCACCCGAATACGAATGCAACAGTAGATAAGCAAAATGAAGTGAGCCCTCGTATTCAGGGATGACGAAGCCCTCATGTGATTCGGATATCAGACAAACGCGTACGCACCATATAAACTGGGGTACTGTTCCGGAGGAAGACAGGATGTTCTTTCACAATAATAACTGTGATAAAGTGAAAGCAAGAAGAAGGTGTGGACAGAGCGACCGCTAGAGCACTTCCTAGCCCTAGACCTATTTATGTGCGGTATGTGGATCACATACTGTCGGCGACAAAACACGTGTTTCGCAGTTTGCATCGGTGGCCGCCAATCATAAATTGTACCGGGGCCTGATAATTGTCCAGGGATCTTTTGAGCACATCCGTGGATGCTGCCGTAACAGCTGTCTCAGAAAGGTCGTTTCAGTATCTAGGCGCTCTAATAAAAAAGGAAAATTTCCAGTACTGAAGCATGCTGTGTTGCCTTTTTAACTTAACGGGGTGCCCTCATACATTCAGTTTGTCACTGGTAACTAGAAGGTAGTACATGGGTGACTGAGAACATGTACAATTTTATGGGCAAATGTTGTTCCCATGAAAACGTCGATGTCGTAGACTCAAAAAGTTCGGCGTCTCGATCATCGAGACATAAGTCGGCGTTTTCATCTCTAGCTCTCAGTTGGTAGCTCTTCTTTGAATACTCCCAATTAGCCTAATGCCATGACTAAGGTAAGTGGAACAGACTTGTACCTTCAGTTCTAGATAAGAGGTTACTAAGCTGCAGAATAAGCGGGAGAAGTGAACGGGGTTTACGCGACCCAGATGGCGTTTTTCTAGGCGCAGAGCACCGTTGGCTTTGCGTGCTGGTAATGCAGTGATTTGGAAACTCCCGGGTCTTCTTGAATGAGGGCACCTAGATAATGCTTCTGCGAGATCAACCAATACGGGTCTCTTGCCATATAACATGTTTGTTTGCTGCTCTGGAAAGCACAGTGAACAGTACATTTGCATATAATATAGGGCAGGTTGTTTTCTGCTGCCCAGATAAACAATTTATCCAAGTCAGCGTGAAGCAACTCCCAATCCTTCCAGGTCCGAGCTACCATCAGGATCTTCTTTTCACCTAGATAAATCAGGGACTCACATTGCATGGTGGTAGCGAAATCATTATTGAACATCGGAAACAACGACGTTTCACGAACAGAGCTCATACATACTTTCCTAGCGGCCGGGTGTGTAGATCTTAACACTGAACTTCGTGTCCGACAGGTATTTTTGCAACCGGGCTAATAGGTGGTCTGAACTTCCGAAGGACACCGCTTTGGTTGGCAGAATCTTGCTATCTATCGTATCCAATGCTCCCTCAAACGTTAGGTGGACTGTATCTACGCCAGTGCTAGATTCTACTATTTTGGTCCATAGGTCATTTGCCATCAATAGGTTGTTTGTACATAGGCCTCCATGATGGAATCAATGCTGCTGAGCCGTAAAATGATTGCCTTTCATAATGTGCAGTCAAACGCAGACGAGAGTGAAGCAAGTGGACGGTAGTTGGCAGCATTGCCACGTGTATCACGTGTATCCCTATGAGGGAGGGTATCGTGACTACTTCCAGTCGATTTATAATTTACCCTTGTTTAGAGAATGACAAAATAGTGCATGCAGTGGAGCCGCCATGAAATCCGCGCACTCTTAGAGGAAACTAGGTGGTATGTTGTCCGGATTAGGTGACCTATGTGTTTGTAAACCCTTGAGCTTTTTCAGGACAGACTCCTGAGGTATCGTAATATTCATAAAAGCACTAGCGATACTAGATGGTGGCTTACAACGGTGCCATAGTTCTACGTGAGTTCGGATGTCATTATCTGTTTTGGTGGTTTCCTCAGGTGTCTCATTACTGGGTAAACTTTGTTTGGGTTTAAATACCCCGGAAAGGTACGAACGGAACGTCTTTGGGTTCGACTTCGAAGTTTACACCCTGGTAGGCATCACGGTCGTACCCGACTGCTTTACTTCACCTGTCGCACAACGTTTTGTATGACGGGCAAACCTCTTCTGTACATTTGAACTTCAACAGATTCCACGCCATGCGTTTTACAACCATGAGCTTGTGGGTATTACGCCTCAGCCAATGCCTCTCCCTCTTTGGCTGAGCAGGCCTTGAGGGCGCTTATCCTTCGATGGCCTGGTAAACAGTAGCTTTGAAGGATGCCCAATGGTAATCCACCGTTACCAGTTTTTCACCCAATCTGCCTCACTCAATGTCTCTTTTAAGGCTGGCAAAATGTTAACTGGCTTCTGGGGAACATTTTCAATCACGTAGTATTGCGGGTAAAATCGAACAACACGATGACGTGGTTAATTAACCCCAGCGGAGCCATGCGATTCATATTCGGTGCCACCATCGGTTCAATGGGTAATTTGAAATCCAGTCGGGACGATATAGCATTTGAACGCCACCCGTGTGGGTGTTCCGGTAAACCTAGGTCCAAGGTAACAATGAGGAGTCTAACAGCCATGGGGTCAGGTTTCCCGTATTCGGATAAGAATTAGAAATCTATACAAAGAAGTTTGAAGCCTTCCATCACGAGAACATTCGAAGATTTCTTCGTTTTCATAAATCTCGCGGTTGAAGAGTTTTTCATCGTTAAGTGGCGTGGCGTTTAGGGGACGATAGATGACACCTATTACCCACATTGTACTGCTATCAATTATGAAAAAATACACCGAAGTAAACCTAGTGGATCTGAGAGAGGGTAATCTGTCATTTCAGGGGTGGCGAGGTGCTCTGGTAGACGTATGGCCACTCAGCCAACCTGACACCCCTCTCGACTGCGGCAGAGAATGCTTGGTCTCTGCAAAGAGAGCTTGCCATTTCCGAAGTCTGGTGACAACCGTGAATCTATAATAGCGACTAAATGAGAGAAGTGTTCAAAGCATAAGCCGCGCAACCCTAATCACTTGTTTTGAAAACTCTTTGCATTGGTATACGAACACTTCCAACAGTGCGTTACCAGAGAACGGCCGTTTTTAGGTGGCTAGTTAGGGCTGGTCGCCAAACTGGTGCAAGATCATATTTTAAGATTGTTTTGGTTGCCGGTGCCAACAACATTGGCTGCAGACCGTTTGTGTCGGTCAGTGTAGGTGCCACTGATTTTAATGACCGATGCGTTTACCTCGCGATCGGGTGTGTTTACGAAACTGGATTACTTGATTGTTTTTCTCTGCTTACATGGTCGTTCTACGTGACGCCTTAAGTTAATTGTGAAGTCCATACGACAAGTGTACCACGAATCCGGTGTATCTCAAGCCGTCATCTCTGGCAATAGATTGATTCGCAGTGTTCTAGGTACCCGAGCCAAAGATTGATACGCCGGTCTAGATAGCCGCAATTCCACGTAGTCTGTGAAGTCGAATATTGCCTTTGTAACTCTTGGTCTCTCAGCTTGTTCGGTATCTGGACCAGGAGGCAGGCTTTAAAGTTTTCGAAAGGAACGTTTTTTACTGCTAGGATGTGGACAAGAACACCCCACTAGTTAATGTCATCGACCTCTCTTTCAGCTAGATCCGAAGCATCTGTTTCGGGCAAATTGTATATTATGACCAACGAGTAGTTAAAAACTTTCTTGGACATACGGGCGGGAGTACTAGTCAAGGCATCTGGGCGCGTCTTGAGACGCCCATTGGTTGGGGATAACACTTCCGTTTGGGGTCGTTGACTGTCATAAGAACGGCTGCATGTAGTGGAGTGCCGGGTAGTTTAGGCACTTTGTTACCACTCATCGACTCATTTTTCCGTGGATTATGTGCAGGTGGGGAACTCACGACCGAACTTCATGGATGCGAACCCGTTTTGGTAGTGCGTGGAACGTAATGCTGATTTTTGGACCTGTTTGCGCGTGTTTGTGGCAGAGTTTCACGAGTGCTTGTGTCGATAATGACTTCCCACGGTCAGCGATGACCGCTATTTTTGAACGTGGACTTGCTGAGGCTGGGTTTCAGTTTGGAATGCGACTATCTATGACCCGCGTGTAAATGGAACAAGTCGTCCGTGGGATGCCGAGTAGGTGTCCTATGAACCGCAGCCTGGATCGAACAGTTATACCTGCGATGGACCCACCTATGGCATTGCACACAATTTCAGGTTCATTGCTTAATGCTAATTCATGCGTTACGGGACTCACAGCGGTCAGTTGCTAAATAAGAAAGAGTACTGGGTACACCACGATCGCCATTCCCGACATAAATTAAAATAAACTTCATTCCATATACATAATGTTGTATTTGACGAACAAATCATCAACGGATTTGAGGGGTTCTGTCAACAGTTTATCATTCATTAAGGGAAGAATTGCTGAGATTGCTGAGGTCTGTTGCATCATCATGAAATTGCTGTGCTTTGTTTGATTAGTGTTGAAGGGTGGCCTTATGCTTAATCATCTTCCCTAAGAATAAACAGTATTAACCATTTTTATTCTTACGCCAGCTACTGAAATCCTTTCTCTTACCCTTATTCGGTTAATAAGAAGGGTCCGAGGACAAAGCTTGAAAATCTTCCTGTTATGTCCTCGCCGATCGTTAACATTCACTAAAGTGAAGAGCTGATCAACGAGGACTACTCTAAAGGAAGTGTGTGAAAATGAAATCACCGAGGAGTCATCAGAATTTGAGTGGGTACAGATCAAGAATTTCTAGTCGAGACTCGTACGCGACACTACTGAGACCTGTAACTAGTTTGGTAGCCACGCGCTGGACATGCTCAACAGATAGTTTGTCTTCCTTCACACCGATCTACACGATCTGATAAACATACTCGAGGAGCGGCCTTATATGAACCCCGTAAAGCGTTTGGAACGATTTCTTGTCTATACGGAAGAAAGTGCTCTTAATCATACTACGAGCGGCAAAACTTTTTTTCACCGACATCTCGTGGTGATGCACAAAAGATAAGTTAGATGACAGCCAGATGCCCAGATCTTTCTTCAGATCAAGTTTCAAGATATCCGTTATGCCGAGTGCACTATGAATCATGAAAACGTTGCCAGAATCTCCACCGAGTGACATATGTGCGCACTTACTGTCATTTAGTGGAAGGCTCCAATTGTCTGACCAACGCTTAGTCGCGTCAGGATCAATTTGTAGTGCACTGGGACCAGTGCCATTCCAGATTTTTAGATCATCGATATATAGGAGGGCGTTGCTGGAAATACTGTCCGGAAGGCCACTGATGTAGATCAGAAATAACGGGGGACCTAGCATTGACCCTTGGGAAACTCCCGCAGAAATTAAAGAGGAAGATGAGAGGTCTGATCAGGTTTTAAATCTAAACGTTCTGTTATCAAGGAAAGAAACAATCCAGCAAAGAATCTTTCCTAGAATACCATAGGCTACTAGTTTGTGTTTCAGGGGGCCGCGTGGGACACGGTCGAAAGCTTCGGCAAAATCGAATATGATGGCATCTGAGATAAGGCCATTATCTCTGGCCTCCGTCAGACTGTCCATGAAAACAAGCATATTAGTTATGCATGGCCGATTAGGAAGGAGGCTGTGCTGGGTAGAGGAATAAAAGATGGTTTGACTAAAAGTGGTTAAGGATGGCACACTTTAGAAAGCGCTCCATTCTCTTGCGCGAAATACTAATGGGGCTGACTGGCCGATAGCTAGCCGGAGAGTGCCAATCACCCGCTTTGAATATGGGCGTGACCGTGACCTCTTTTCGTACGTTAGTGAGAATGTCGGTCTGGAGTGTATGTTTAAACAGCTTATGAAAGGGTTCTGCTAGACTAGCAGCTGCTTCTTTAAGAACTCTGGGATGAATTTTGTCAGGACCTATTGAACTGTATGAGTTCACCTTCAGTAAAAATTCTTCAACGTCCAACACAGAAAACTCGACGGTAAGGAGTGGTTGCCGGAAATTCTGTAGCGGAAGGATAGGGTACCAAACCGGCGATGTGACATTGTAGACTGTCGAGTAGTACGCCCTGAATAACCCGGCCTCAACCAAGGAGTCAGATGAGGTCGCCCAGTCGGGCTATCGCAGAGATAGAGCGGAGGGTTTATTCTTCCTTAGTCGTTCTTCTCAGTGTACATAGATGGCTTGAAAGACAACCTGGCAAGTCCTCTGTGCAAGTGATATAACACTGATAGAGGATACATCGACTTCAGATTTCCCTCAGAACATCCTGAAGAACTGCGCGAAGCTTACCGGTGGACGTCGTGAAATACCATATATTGTCTCCCGCAGTTCAGTCGACCTCCAGATATATGAGTGACTCACATAGACAGAAAACTGAACTGTGAGTGAGGCAGCAAACGACGTTCGCTCCGTCTACCAATTGTGCCGCGGCTGTGACGAAGCACGGCGGGCGCCATATCAACTGGGATCGACGATCGCTAAGGTATGTTCAGTGGTGTTCATTCCGTTGCACTCGACCATGGCTCGCCTCACTTATAATATTGTGTCCAGGCTTAACCGTCGTATCTTAAAGGGACATAGCCTTTCTCGCAAAAGTACAAAACTCGCTACACGCATAGTGTATGGTATGAAGTTACTAACCCACCAAAACCGACTTCGATCGTTGAGGTTTTTTCCCTTGAACAAAGTAGGGTGAGAGGGAACCATATTGAAGTGTACAGAATTACTCATCAGGTTGGTACACGCCCTTTGGCTTGTTTGGTTGCGATGCTACATGACTGGGGTTTAAAGTGTCATTGTTTCACAACCGAGAAGAATAAATCAAAGTTTGTCGATCTATTTGATTTTTCCGCAAACCGACTAGTCGATTCATGTGATAAAATGCTGACGAATTTGTGAAGGACGCGTGCTTAGATTAGTGAAATGCGAGCTAGACGTATACCGGGAAAAATTATTTTTCTTGTTGTATCAGTTTGGGGTAGGATTTTCGGTTAACTTTTTGGGCTCAATTAATATTTTTGTGTAACTGGAAATTGGCTTCTAATTTTCGCGCTGTCATTCTGTTTTCGTATTGTTTGCCTCACTGATGCCCTGAGCTTCGAAAAAATTGCACATGACTACTTTTATTCTTTACTGAATAACATTAATTTGTCATTTGTGAATTTTTGGGCGATATTTTTTCTGTCTCTGTTTCTGTTTCTATCGTATTTTGCTTGCCCCTATTAACAATAGCCCGAGCTAGATCTAGCGGTGCTGGGACTGAGCAAACTCTGACTGAAGCAACGAGCATTTGTGGCCGGCACGGATGCAAAATGTCTGTACAAAAAGGCGTGCAGTGCTACTTATGCTAGAAGTGGTATCATTTCAGGTGCACTAGTTTCAACGAAGACCAGTACAAACAGCTTGCTACATCGGCTCTAAGTTTTATCTGCATGAGCTGCAGATCCGACGAAGGCCAAGGCGCCGCTTTGCCATTCACTGATCACGCGTGCACCGCGAAATATGGAGTTCTTCTTAGCTCTGTATCTTCCTCTATTTCTTTCATAGGGAGTAGGATGGAGGAGCACCAACGGACTTTGTCCGAAATAAAGTTGGAACTCAAGTCTCTGAATGAGTACACAGCGCTTGCTCTCCCTGGTGTTGTGACCAACAAAAGGACAGTTACTCAATAAAATGCAGATATAGGGGAGGCAGCAGCAAATACGAAAGATAGAGTTCTCAGAGAAAGGATAGTTGTTTTATGGAGCCGCTTCCCTACAACGTCTTCTCCAACGGAGCTAGCCAAATCATTCTTAGCTTCTTCTCTCTCCCCGGACGTCAGAAACCTCGTACTTGCAAGCAGGTCGCACGCTAAGACAACAAAAGTCCTAAGGCCTCCTGGTAGCCCTGCCAGCCCCGCTCAACCATGAGACAGTGATGGGAAAAGCAGTGGCTTTGAAGTCCGCCAACACCCCTCTGAAAGGCGTGCTGTTCGATTGCTCTCAGCAAAGCAGCGTGAGAGACGAGCAGCGAACCAAGACCAAGTTACAAATCATGGCAGACGAGAAGCTACAACTGGAGTCCAAGGTCGTAGTTTCTGCTCCAGACGTATCCACTCAGGCTTATGCACCGGTGATAAAAATCAGGGGCGCCGTTTACGTAGTCGTCATTTCAACGACCGACGTCTCATGCATGGGCACGAGTTCTGAAGACGCCCAAACCACACAAATACCGTTATCCGAGTTACCTTTGATATAATCCATCAAATGGTCCCGCAGGAAGTTCATTCTTCTAAGAATCCGAAACGATGGAAACCTATTTGGGCCGCCTCCTTTGATTCAAAAGACATTTCTTTGGCCCACCCATTAGATATTTATATCAGTGGTACCAAGGAAACGCGCACATTGCCCCGCTTCACACTTCACACCCAGCAGTAAATAACATCAAATTTTCCGTGAGCGAAAACTCCCGAACATCCTTTCAAACGGCGGAATTTGACAGGGGCGCAGAGGTCGCAAGTTGCGACACCGGGTATGCTGGTCAAGCGTCCTGTAGGGCGGCTGACATACGCGCAGTCGGTGACGTCGCGCCTACAGCATCACAGAAGTTTCGTCAGAACCACTTAACAGTACACACCGAGTTCAACCCCACCACCCTCCTCAATTCTCGGTCTTCCTTCTGAAGCTTTTCCTCGCGCACTGCTGTCTATTTCCTCGCGAATTCAAACGAGGAGGTAGCTCTTAAGTGCCTGCGTATAAACTGTCTCAGTTTGCTCATTAAGTTTCCGAAAATCACACAGCTAATTCATGAGCCACAACCCCACATATTTGGTTTCACGGAGACCTGGCTTACAGGTGACATCAGCGACAGCGAACTGAGTGTCTCCAGGTATTTAGTTTATCGGGCTGACTCCGCCTGATGGAGAATGGGGTTCTGTGATTTTCTTTCATCGGTATCTCCCGACACCCATGGTTATTAGTTCTCTGATAAATGTGACGCTCTGTGGCTTTGACTGGCATTGCATGGTCAAGACTCACTCCCATTGGAGGTTATTTATCGTTCTCACTCTTCAGAGGTCTCCGACGACGAAACCCTCCTCGTGCATCTGGACAGCTTTCTATGGCTATAACGTCTTACCCGTTTGCTTAGTATGGGTGAATTTAATGCTCCCAAGATAAACTGGACACCAGTTTCTCACCAGGATTGTGAAAGCGGATTCTCGACTTCCTTAATAACGCTGATACGACGGAGAGCGTGAACACAGAGTGCCAACTCCCCGACATGGCATCGTCCCGGTCAGATTCTTTCTCTGTTCGACCTAGTCCTCATTAATGGAGCCACGTGGTAGACGAAGTGATCATCAAACCGCCACTGGGACATAGTGGCCACTCTGTGCTCATCTTTGGTCTTATATGTTACTAGTTACAACGACCAGTAAAAATGTTCACAGTTCGAAATTTTACTCAGGCTGATTTTAACTGCCTGAGATCCTACCTAGATTCACCTCTTTTTGATTCTAGCTCCGTGGACCATCAGTGCTGTGCACTTCGGAGCGCAATTGAGAAAGCGGACGACTGAGTTGTGCCGCGCAAACTGTGTACTTTCTCCTCTCGGTAATCTCTTCCACGCAGATTGTGTCGTCCCCATGAAAACCGTTCTCACTTACTGGCGAAGCATAAGCTCACGGGAAACTCGAAGGACCTATGCGCGTTCCACATTGTTCAGAATTGGTATAGACGTGAAATCTGCAGGCGCACCGAACTAGTACAAGAAAATGTCCTCATCAGATCCCGCGGGAAAAAATTACTTCTTATTTAGGCACATGCGGCGATTAAGAAGGAAGAAACCCTTGGCACTATCTCTGCGAATGCCAAACAAGGGGACTTCAGATGACTCCCTGGTTCTGGCCGGGTTATTCAGGGAGTATTACTCGGCATTCTACTGCGTCACGCCGCCGGTTTGGCACTCTAGCCTTTCGCTGCAGAATTTCCGGCAACCACTCGTCACCGCTGAGATTTCTGCGCTAGAAGTTTGGGAATTCTTACTCGTGGCTACTTCATACAACGCGATGGGTTCTGACATGATCCATCCCAGAATCCTCGAAGAAGCAGCCGTTAGTCTGGCAGAACCCTTTTATAAACTATTTCAACAGACACTCCAGACTGACATTCAGCCTGGTGCATAGAAAGAGGCGACGGTTACGCCCATAAATGAAGCGAATGACCGGCAATCTCCGGATAGCCAGAAGCTGCCAGTACCAACTGTCGTAGCGGAATTTACACCCCCAGAGAAGCGTGGCGGACCATAGTTTAAACTCCAGCTTCGTGGATGTGACACGCTTCGGCATGTTCCTCGGTACTCACTGTACCCAACAGATTTCTTCCATAAAATAATCGGAGGCTGTGCTGTTTTTCTGAGCCAGACGCTCCCGGCACCAACTGTCAAAAAGTAATTTGCATCCCTAGAGAAATGTGATGAACTCTGTTTCTCACCCCAGTTTCGCAGTCCTGACACTCCCCTGGTCGATGTTTTCAACTGATCGTCATCACGCAGCGCATCAGACGACGAGGTCATTCTCGTCGCCCTAGACCGTCTCTCATATGCACAGTTTTTCTCCCATGTTCCTTATATCGGTGACTTGAACGCATCCAAACTCAACGATATGGCTGCTTCTCGTGTGGACTCTAAATGTGGATTTTCGAAATCCTTTGCATGTTGCTCCATGAGAAAGCTTGGACACAGCATGCCGAACTACCTGCAAGGCACGGAGCAGGACAGACACGCTCCTGGTTTGATCTGGTTATCCCAAATGAAGCTCACCTCGTCCACAAAGTGGTCATCAAACCGCCGCTGGAGCATAGTGACCACATGTTACTTGATTTTCACTTCATCTTTTACTGGTTCTCAAGTGCCGTAACAAAGACTTCATTCAGAAATTTCTAGAAAGCTGATTTTGACGCACTGAAGACATTTTAAATTACACTCACACTCGTGTCTAATTCAGTGAACGCTAACTATCTTTCTTCAAAAGTTGCCATTCACGAAGTTGATGAGATATTTGTTCCTTGCAAACTGGAAATCCTCATCTCGCTCACCGCATCCGCGGAACATACGTAGTCTTCTTGATTCACGTCCCCGTATATTCTCTAAGCAGAAGCTAACGAGCAAGCCGGAGGATCTAGAAGCCTTTTGCTCTGTACGACACAGATGCAAGCGGGATATCCGTCAACATACCAAACAGGCACAGACAAGAATCCTACTGGTAGCTCGGGAGAATAAAAATTCTCTCCAAGTACATGCGTCACCAGAGAAAAGCTAAGCCCTTGGCGCTTTCTCTGTGGGTTCCCCTCGGGGATCACCCTTCAACTCTCAGGTGGTTGCAGAAAGTTTCAGAGAATACTATTCAGAAGTCTACAATGTGATTCTCTCGAGAAGAAATTTCCAATACCCAATCCTAACAGCCAAATTCTCTGTGCTGGACTTTTAAGAGATCGATTACTATAGTGCATTGGGACCGGACGGGATCCGTCCTCAGATCCGCAAAGAAGCGGCTGTTGGTTTGGCGGTGTCCCTCCATAGTCTGTTTAACCAGACACTTCGGACCAGCGCTCTTCCGAAAGCAAGGAAAGAGGCTGCGTGTAATTGGTAGAACGTGAATATCTCCGTTATCTTTTAGTTAAGAAGTAATTCGTAGCCATTAAAGTTGTTGAAAATTTGTGATATGTTGCAGAAACCAAAATCTTGAAAATCTGTACCCTAGAGATTTCTTTGTTTCAGTCTTCCGAAGACGTGAACAAGAAATGTGCGGTTGTTTAATGGCATAGAAATTAATAGAAAAATAACGCAGAGTCGCATTCTACGTTATTTCAGAGATATGAAGGCAAAATATAATGGAAATCGACGTCATAGACGTGGAAACACATGCTTTTATTCAAATTTCGGCGTGATTAAGCAGGAAAGCATGATTATAACTTCAACAATCGAACTGTTGTTGAAGCATGAGCACTAAGCTTTTTATGCTGTACAAGACGCTACACTACAAACATGAGTTCAACGTAGAACAATTCACCATGCTTCACCACTCATTGGTATCACTGTTGTTAGCTTTTCCATGGAATCAGGATGTACGCAAACGTACATTCCAGCTGGAATGGAAACAAAGTGAACTGCTGAAAGAATGATATTAAAGAACACTGCCAGTAATTCGCCGGGATGGTGCTTCAAGGCCAAACCGAGTGGAAAACGGCCATTTGGGTGAAATATTAAAACGCACATTGCGGGACAACTATACATACCTTATGAATTATAATAAAAGCGTTGCAATGAGAAATATCAGCTATACGTAAAAATGGTCTATAGTTGCACTTTCGTTAAAAAAATGTGTGGACATTTTTTTCTGCAAAAGCATCATGTTGGCTTTCCTCTTCGATTGTACGTCCTGATAATGCTTCCGTTGAAATTTGCGTGGTAGAATGCATAACCTGTTTTGCAGAAACGCTCAGTTCCGCGTGGTTTTGCAGATATGAGTGAATTTGTAATCCTCGACCACGTTGCGTTTACATTGCATTGTACACGAAATATCACAGTAATTCCTAATTAAAGCTATGCCGCCACGGTCGCTGCTTAATTATTTACCTGAATTATATGTTCGCCTTAATTCCTGTGTAGTATTTCCAGTGGAAAAGGGTCTACGATTTCACTTGGTTGTTTCTACCTACGGTATAGTGTAAACATGGATAACACGTCCCACTCTATCAGTAACAACGTGCATATTGTTTTGTTTATTGCTTATTGAACATTCTTGAATATAGCTTGCCACGCGAGTCAGTGCTCATTTATCTGAAAGATAATGACCAAATTTGACATTCGTTATTTATCCGACAAAAACATTGATTCCCACTTCTACCACTTCAGCTACAACCCTCCTATCATCGTATCATGGACGATTATGGCTCCGATGACAGTTGATCCATGGTTTCGCCGGCTACAGACTTCACTGACGGCTGCCAGTATGTAATCTCATTTTTGACCAGAACTGAAGGAGATTATTACAACTTATGCCCAACGGTCTAAATACACGTATATTCTGAATACTCCCGATTTCTGCTTATCAGCGTTGATCATAGGTTAAGTGAACTGGACAGGGGAGTTACTTGTTTGAACGCATACTACATAATTAGGCGTTGATCATGGCTTAAGTGAACTGTATGGAGCAGTTACTACCGTGAACGCATACCACATACTTGGGCATTGATAATAGTTTACGTCAACTGGACGAAGTACTTGCCAATGTGAACGCATACCATATAATTAGGCGTTGATCATAGCTCAAGTGAACCGGAAGGAGCAGCTATTAGGGTCAACATATGCGACATAATTATTAGTTGATCATAGCTTAAGTGAACTGGACGGAGCAGTTACTTGCATGAATACATGTGAAATGCTTAGGCGTTGATCATAGCTTGAGTGAACTGGACGGAACAGTTACTAGCATGAATACATGTGACATGGTTAGGAGCCGTTCGGACGGTTCTATCGAATGTTCTGTGTGCCATAAACCAACATGGACGGGACAATACATGAATATCGAGTTTTGCTCCTGTTGCATACAAAAGATATTTAGTACGCACACTGTTTCACAGAGCATCACGAATGTGCTCCCAAGACAGATTATGAGCCGAGCAAACAGTGTTGTGTGAAACGCTTCGCCAGAACAATTTCCCCGAACGTTTCATTCAGAAGTGGAGCAAATTTACTCTTGCGGAAAATACAACTCTGGACGTCTCCAAAAAAGATGTTCACATCAAACTCCTCTTCAAAAGAGATAGTCTGTTAAACACCTTTGGTAATATGAAACGCTAAAACGGGTTTATAACGCAGCAAAGCTTGTCCTGCTCTCACAAACCACTAGGTTACCTCTACTCCAGGTCAAAAAGCAAACCTCTATGTTTTCTACCAGTCATTGCATCTGTCAGTTTTCCTGCAGTCGCGGAAACACATACATTGGTAGAACAAAAGGGATGCTTGAAACCAGGGCCAAGGAGCACATCCCAAACTGATTGAGAGTTGCAGTGTCTAACCCGTCAATGAGTGACACTCAGCGAGGACGAAACGCCGCTTCATCTATTGCAAGGCACTTATCGACTACAGGCCACGGTGTCAACACCGCATCTTCGTTTAAGATCTTGATGAACGCTCACAACATCTCAAGTATATTGAAGCCGTCAACAGCCGGTCCTATGTGCACAAAAACAACTGACTTTCAACCTTCGTTTACCGAGGGTTTGACACTGAGTGCCAATCACATTCCAGCCTAATTTGTACTTTTGACCGTTAGTCACACGTTTACGACTGACGGGAGTGTGCGAAATGAATTCATAAAGTAATTTGTGTCTTCTGACTATTCTATTCAAATTATATAACGTACTTCGACATTATTGCACGCGTAGATTATTCCGATTCATATGTCTTGCGCTGAGATTGATAGCTGCTCCGTCCGGTTGACTTAAACCATGATCAACGCCTAAGTATGTAGTGTGCATTCACACTAGAAGCTGCTTCGTGCAGTTGATTCAAACTATGGGCAACGCTCAAGTATACAGTATGCGTTCACATTATTCGTTACTCCCTCCAGTTGACATAAACTATGATCAATACCTAAGTATGTAGTTTGCGTTTGCACTACTAACTGCGCCGTCAAGTTCACCTTATTAACTGCTCCGTCCATTTGACTTAAAATATTCCAAACTGTGCTCCATGCTTACACACTTATAACAGCTCCGTCCATTCGTCCTACCTTACGAGTTGTGCCGAACTGTACTCAATGCTTGCACACCTATAACTGCTCCGTCCATCTGCACTACCTTACGAGTTATGACGAACTGTATTCAAGGTTCACACAGTTATAACTGCTCCGTTCATTCGTCCTACCTTACGAGTTATGGCAAACCGTTCCCTATGCTAAATCACTTAGGTGGACGAGTGAAGTCACTAGGGACAGAAACACGAGGATAGAATCTGGAATTATGTATTTGACAATTGTGGATAAATGTACATACTACCTCCACTATTTTTCAGCACGGAATGTATCCTTCGATTTGCGTATGTTATTGGTGTTCTCCCGGACGACTGAAACCGTGTATCACATGAAGTCTTCATCGTCATGTCGTTCATCGCAAGAGATATCTACAAGGAATCTCTGTACGCATATATGAAGGGGCTTACTTCCTGCAATTATATCAACAGAATAGTCGCTCCAGGTGATGTTGGTTCGCGCTATCTTCGGCCCGGTCTTGGTTAACATTCGTTGTGGGTAGTGTGCTAGACTTGCACTCCGTTATCTCTTGAAAAGTGCGAACAACGGCTGAAGTAGATGGAACTGACAAAAATATGGATTCGAAACGTGCACTTACCAGGCGACTGAGGTTGAAGCTGATTGCCACAGAATGGGCACTCGTTTATGCCCGCCATTTGAATACATTTGGTGTGAAAAATCAGCTGGTCGGTATCACAGCAATAACCTTCCATCTGTACCGGGTCGCAGCAGTGTCCACATGGCAGTCCTGATGTAGGCTTTTTCACCCACCTCGGTTGCATACCGCTTGTAGTTGAACCCATCGGGAAGTCGTATAATGGTAAGCCAGTATTAGCACGCTCCACTACCTTACTGGCGAAGGCAATGATGGTGTTCAAGCAAGCCACCGCCTTGCGGCTGTTGCAGTCATGCAGCTTTTCGTGTACATGATTAAGGGCCTTAT
>JTDE01006825.1:3412-16976 GCA_014338405.1 Paragonimus skrjabini miyazakii | reverse complement strand
TCGGGATAGTTACTGGTAACATGCACCACTCATTGGTTCGGCTGGAAATCACAACGGTTTAAAGTTATCTAATAGTCGCATCGTAAGTCAACATTAAGTTAACATTGGCACAGGAGGCGTGAACACACCCGATGAAACACGGACGGGTGAATCGCCAGCTATGGACCGGAAGTCGGGGATAACTTGTTGTCACTGGCTTGGTCGGCCGATATGGCCATGCTGTTAGTGGACAGTGTCCTGATCGATAGACAAGCACACTCACCCGAACAGCGCAATCTGCGGTTTGCCGGGTTAAGTGTGGACGTTGGATCTAAACTACAGACAATTTTGTCAGCATGAATGGTTTCTACAAGTTTGTTAAATGTCCCATCAAACATACCTTTTATAAAATTACGTATGATAACTGGGTTGTGTTAATCCCCATCAACATGTTCGACAGGATCAGCATGTTCAACTTGAGATCAGCATTATGCAACAGCGCAAAGTTTGAGAGTTTACAGCCTTTCCAATCCAGTAGCAGGTATCCACGATGTTTGCGTTATAGAAAAGGAATGGGTTTATGTCACGTGTCGGCACAATACGTCTGGGATAGCGCTTACGGTATATCAGTGTGATGTATCATCAATTCCTTGGACGCAGCGTTGTCATAAAGTTCTGGGAAAGGAAGTCAGTCTGAGGCTGGTATATTCTCCTTATTTTTAAACGGCAACTGGTAGTTTTGACACAGAAATGATATTAGGCTTTACTTCCCATTAATTCTAGCTGTTGTGTGCCAATGACTGTCAGATTTGGCTTACAAAGGGCAATGTGACTGAAAGTGAAAGGCTACAAAGCGGTTGAAACTTATTACACTCCCAAACCAAAAACAACTGGCTACCGTATATTACTACCGAACTGAAACTGACGCAAGTCCATCATTCGGGTTTCATGGGGTCCTGAATATCATCTCATACTAACACAACCTGGGTAAGATAGTTTTAGGTAAGCTAAGGCTGTCTTCCAACATTGCGCTAATTGTCAAGAAAGCCAGCTCGGTAATTGGGTCACTAAACAAACAGTTTAGACGCTTCCTCTCGAGTTGTTTCGTTGTTGTGTTCAGTTTACCAGTACGTCCGAGACTCGAGCTGAATTCTCAAACTTGTCTTCTCTAGTTCGTGGAAAATATTTGTTTGATTGAGAAGGTGTAATTTAATATTACAAAGTGAATTAGAACGCCAATTGCTGCACTATATTCATATAGGTTGCATAAACTGGGGCTATACGCAATCGACTAGTCAATAACGGACGATTGCAGACGGAGGAAGATATGACCTAGTTATTACTGTGTATATTCATGATGGATAACTGCATAACATTCAACCGCACTGAAAAAGTTGATAAAGATAGGAACTTAACAATCGAAAAGAGATTATCAAGCATGCTGCGCAGGATGAAACAGGCTGATTACATCAGCACCTATGTAGTTGACTGTATACGTCTGACAGGATCTCGTATTCCGCGGTTCTACAGCCTGCCTAAGAAATACAGGGACGGAATACCACTCAGACCGATACTTGAAATGTGCAACTCTCTTTACCATGCGGCTGCACAGTGGCTAGTAGAAATTTTTGAACCCGTGAAGAAAAAAGTAATTACACACAGCTTAAAAGATACTTTCGAATTTCTGGACTCTTCAGCAAACCTTAAAGAGACGGACAAGGAAATGCTGTCTATTGGTGTATCATCGTTGCTTACTAATATACCATTGACAGAAACCATTAAATTTTTATGCGCCTACGTCAAGAACCATCAAAGTAACGTTAGACTGCTTGTAGATCTTAAAGACATTGTTCTTCTCAAGTAATATCCAATTTCAGTTTACTGGAGAGCTATGTCGTCAGGTTTATGGTGTCTCTCCACTGGGACCCTTTCTCGCCGACATCTTCATGAGTTTGCTTGAAAACAACAAGTTGGATTATGTTATTAAAGAAACAAGCCATTACCGAAGATGTGTAGACGATATCTATTGCGTGGCATTTTTAACAAGGCTCATAACGGTAAATTCACTTTGGAGGAAGAAACGAATGGGCGAGTGTAATTTCTTGACGGGATACTGATACGCACAGCAGATGGTTCACTACAGAGGACCGTATTTAGGAAGAAAACATGGATTGATCAGTGCCTGCATTTCCATAGCTACGTACCGTTCAGTCTCAAACGTGGTCTGACGAACGGAGCAAAGAAGATGAATTAAAGAATTTACAGAAGATTCTTAGTACTAACGCCTACCCAAAAAGTTCATCAACAATAACATGCGGGATAGTCAACCGCGACCCCTAGTGGACATTGCCGATAAGAGAAACGTCTATTTCTCGTTGTCTTTCAAGAGTGAATCAACGGCAGAGTTGATATCACATCAAACCGCCAATGCTATCAACACGACTGATTACGCCCCTAACTCTGTTGTCACATTTCACTCAAAATAGGCGGTTCCACTGAATTTGAAGGATAACGTGCCTATTAATTTTGCCTGTCTTTTGATCTATTCATTTGACTGTTCCTGTGGTTCAGTATAGGTAAGTCGCGCTACTAGGCGTTTATCTGAAAGAATCCGTACACACTGCTCCGCTTGGCTTCGCTCTGAAAAAAAGCGCATCAGTTCACCCATTCTGGACCATTTGGTCGATTGTAATCAACACAGACACGAAGACAGCATGAAGCTGTGACCGAATTTCTAGTCACAGCCGTGGCAAGGATATTCACTACTGACGAGCCCTAATAAGAGCGAAACTCGAGTCTGTTGCTTCTTATGGAAAAGGGTTGGTTGGAATTCTATGAGAATGCGAAAGCTGCAGTCAGTTGTGGGTGATGTTCAACTTGAATATCTTATTGTCAGTCAATTAGTAGTGCTCAAAAATGTACCCACATTCGCTTGTAAAAGACATGCAGGTTACCCATTCATTTAGAATAGAAAAATAATGACCGTTTCGTTGACTGCGGTCAATTATCTTCAGATTCAGACCGCCTGCCAAATCTAAACCATGGAAATTAATGAATCGCATAGACGATTTTGGTAGCAAGGAAGCTGAAATACATACATTCAACATCACTCCCGTTTGGCAGTACTAGTCATTTCCATACTGACTCTCCAAGTTACGGCTTTCGACCGGAAACAACAGAATTACGTTTTGATCTCGTTAGTGATCGTTGATAGATTTAGTGTCTGCTAAGCCAGTTGAAGTTACTCCAAGGCAGTTATGTTGACCCCTATTCCTCTTCGATTTCATCTCATTACTTCACTCATATGCAACATTTAGCGGCAACGGTCGAACAAAACGGATGGGAAAGGTGGAAAAATGTCCCCACACATCATTTTCGGTACATTTCAATAATAGGTAACCAGAAGGACAGTTACGCAAGAAATCTGTGGCGATCGAGAACGAAACGCATACATTTAATGACATATAGTATTGGCCTGATCAACCCATTCTTTGTGTTTTCCGGTAATGACATCTTAAGCTGGTGATGGTCACTAAAGTTCTGTTGACCAAATTATGACAACCAGTGAAGTTTGTTCAAGAACTGAATAATCTGTGAAAGCACTATACCCACGTCTTTGCATTCTAGCTCACTTTTTCAACATTATTTTCGTTCAACCGTTTGTTTCGTAAGCACTGATATACACATTAAGTTTAGATTCGAGTTATCGGCTGAGGAGATCAAATCGAAATACTAACTTCCCGCGTTACATGTTGTTTTATTAAAATAAACATTTACGGAACAGACTGATTATCTGTAATTTGTCCAACAGATGGCGTGATATGATTCCAGCGAATGCACAGAAGCAAGTGGAATCAGTTGAATCTGTAAACTTACGGACACAGGTGATGTAGGTTGATGAAACACTGTAATTCAGACCAACGTATAGGATAGTTTCGTAGTCAAAACGTTACACAGCTATACACAGGCTTTGTGCTTGGATATTCTATCTAGCATGTCTCAGTACTAATCTGATTGCTGTGACCACGCCCATTGCCAGTCATGTATCTATAATCTTGCGTGTCCTATAGTCTGCCTTATTAATTTGCTACCCGAAAATTGGAATATTGTCACAAATTGATAATAAGTTACCTGTGCATGCTTACAACTCGTGACAAATGTGGATTATTCAGTCTGATTCGGGTAATACTCTGTTTTACAACATGAAAGCTGGATTCATCTTAAGGTAAGGATGGACGCATATACCCATAACAATGTGTTCCATGTTCCCTCAACTGGTTTACTGGCAAATTTATCCAAATCGTCAATATAGTCAATGTTTTACATTCAGTCTCTTAGCAAACCTTAGTGTGCGTATATGTTATTTTCACCTGAAAAAAGGGGACTATTTATAGGACTTTCTATTGATTGTTCTTTTGTCGTAAATAAAAAAACCCACATCAACTTTTTCATGTTAAGTATCCAAGATTCCATTGGGTTTCAGCATGGTTACTTCATGATTTTGTTATTTTCACCAAAGTTCAATGGGCTATACGGAATACTTCGTTTTCCATGCTAACTGTGGTGCCTATAATACCTTAGTTGATAATATACGGAATTCTATTTGTGCCATAGCCGCAAGCAACAGACAATACACCACGCTTATATTAATCAATGTAGCTTAATAAGTTAGATATAAAAGCCAATTACTTTACACACAATGTCAGTTGAGGGATTTGTCTATAAGTTTTAGCAGACGCTTTTGCGATATAAATCCAACACAGCTGTAGTAAACGAAGTACTTGTCTAAATGAATTGCTTAAACTTGAAACACTGGGTTCTGTTTACTAATTTCATCAAGGCAGAAGGAATACATATGTTACGATATGTTGACATTTCGTTTACACACCTCAATCGCAAACGTAAAACACACAAGTTGTATATGACAGACAAATAGAGATAAACAAGGTATGAAAAGATATACAGACACATCACGTATTTTGTCATCACCACCACGGCAACCTTATGGGTTGGTTCAATCACTTTTGTACATATAGCGCCGGCTGGTGAGCTCTAATCAGCATGGCTTTGCTGAAGGCCAGTAGCTTCGGGTTCTGTTGACGTAACAATAAATTTGATTGATCTATTCTGGTCAACCTGGTGACCTGTTTTCATGAGGTATCTGACAATCGACGGATTCACAGGCTTCAGATCGTTGTATCATGAACTGTTTTAACAAGTTTGGGACGTGTTCTGCCACTCGCTGAAATAGCCGTCGGTTTGTTCTGCCTATGTAACCATCACCACAACTGAGAGTGAACTGACAGACAACTTGGGAGACAGAATGGTCAGACAAACTGCGTTCACGATTGTGTAGAAGGGGCATTTTGGCGGTTTGAACCAAGTGTAATTGGACAGCGGCGTACGTAAGGGATAGGACATATTGCAAGTTGTGCTTGATGTCGTTTGCCAGATGATCGTCCTTAAATTGCAAAAATGGAAATATATCTTCACTTTGAGCTGTTTGCACTGGCTCATTGCATTCGTTCCTCACAGTTTGAAGGACTATGAACTTTACAGGAAATCTGTTTATCAGTAACGTCTATATCAGCAGTTCTTGTTCCATCTGCAGCTTGTCTGGGGTGCAAATACGCCTGGCTCTATGAATGAGGGAGTTGACCAGATCCCCGTTGTCTGCTGTCGGGACAAAGCTGGATAACTAAAGATATTGTCCATCCCATGTTGCTTTGCAATGGATCGATCGCTGTAATGTACCACCCTCAAGCCTAGTGATGACTACATCTGAGGAAGCTAAATTGTCGTTTGATTCCCTTTTGTGAGATTAGGGTAGGTTACGATGAATAGGTTTAAGAAAGTTGAAAAATAAATCGAAATGATAAGTATTCTTAAAAATCAAAACATTATCAACATACAGTTTGTACAATAAGACTTTGGCAATATTATCCGGGATATGCCTTCCAATAATGATGGTATTATTTAAAACAAAACATATTCGAAACGACCTTAAAAAGATGAGTTTCGCAGTAAACTTTGGTACCAGTTTCGTTCGACTTGATTTCGCTGCATCTATTCCAATAGTTAATGCAGGTGTGAGAATTATGAACCTCTTACAAAATAGCCTTTACCGAGGGTGTTCCGTTTATGTGTATAAAAATTTCACGGACCCTACCGGAGTATTGCCAATGCAATATATGTTTTCATTTTGATTTGCGATGTTGGTTTAAGTCTTTTAATGAGTATTGCATAACCGAGGGATGGTTGATGTTTATTTAGATGCGTAAAAATGACTGGGTGTCGATGGACTGTCAGTGTCATGTTTTGCCCCGGGCAAGTGGCGCGAAGGAGACAGCCAGTGTTTTGCACGTATGATCTTTGACCTCATCCATACATCTTCCAGGTGAGTGGTTAAAACCTGTGAATGCACTTGTGCAAGTGCTCCATTATTCTGACTGACAGCTGTCTCTCCGTCACTGCTGTACAGGTAGATGGGATCACAGTCATAGGATTACTGATACACACAGAACGACATGAACAGAAGAGGTAAGCAGTCCATGGCGATAGGCAGTAGCACTCTAATGGTGACAAACTTAAGTTCAGGCGAATTAAATCGGACTTCCTGAGTAGTCAGCTGTTGGCAACCTAAGCTAGGATTAGAGAGTCGTGTAGGCCGGTTCTGTGCCTACCAAAGACTATGGTAATAAAAAGTGATCGCCGCTGATTGCTAAATGATGTGAACGTTTTTCTAGTGAGTTATTTAAAAATTTCCGTCCGTTAGCATTGTGCAAACTATCGCTTAACCTCTGCAAATTGTATTACAAAGTTTCTGGCAAGATTCGGTTAAGGTACGAGTGAACTTCAGATTTTTCCTCGTAACTTAGCGGGATTACGAAAAATACTGAGCAACTTGTTGTTCTCGAACATATGTTGGTTAGTCTCGACCATTCTACGGTTATACTATCAGAAACGGTCACGGTATTCCGATTGCTTCCCACCAGTACTAGCAAATCATCGTCTACCAAACGAAACTTCGCATATTAAAGCGGATGTATCTACAGTTTACTCATTTGATTATATCTGGTTCGACTGTCTGCGTTGCAACGGCTGGACGCCGCCATGACCACTAGAAGTAAACTTGAGTTTTGAAGAGAACAACTGGTTGCGTTCGCAAAGTTTGGCCCAACATTCACTTCTGCAATCTAGTGTGTGTGCGGCTATCTTGTTTTAATAGCTGAGAAAGTACACAGGATGCAGAAGACTTTTGGAATAAGACTGGTTTTGACTGGAAATGAAACCGTTGTCAGCTCATTGACGGTTCACTGAATTCAATGTTTCTGGGAAAGGTTGATGGTTGCGTAAAAACAGATTACTTATTGAAAAATTACTGGCATTTGATGAGCATTCATTATTCACTCCTATATGTTCTAAGAAAAACGCATATCTGCCATGTAACTCAGTGGATCCATTTTTGAGTTTTAAAGCGGAGGTGGTTCAGTTGGCCGGCAGCACTGGTATCTATGTAATGTTCAGTTTTTGTCACTGTATACAAAGGTTCCGTGCATGCAGACGTGGTTGTCAGTGTGGTATCTGGTAACACACTCATTGAAACTAATGGCAATGACATTAAGTATCAGTATATTGTTTAAGTTGTGGGTCAGCGTGGCTACTCTATTTCTATGATTGAAACGGGGTCAACATTGAATATGTCGATGTTCTGCTGAACTATTTCCCTGTGGCACTGGCTTACCAAAAACTGATGACTAGTCCAAAACTTTGGCTTCAAGTTCACAAATGTGTATGGTTGCCGGTGTGTTTGTTGGAGCGCGATGTTAAAAGTGTAGAAATCACATGGAACACCTACCAACACATAGTTGTTCAATTTTCGGAGTAGCTGCAGACATCCGTTGGTCCAGCGGCGACGATATTTTCCGTTAGCATTGACTGGATATAAGGCTTTTGACAAATGCTAGGATAGATTCATATTTTGATAGAATTTAACCGTTTGTTAGTCCGCGATTTGAAGAGATTACCCCATTAAAGCTAACAATTTGCAGGGAATTCCCAGCAAGGAGCCACTTCATATGGCTGAAGGTATTTTAAAAATTTCCCTCCCTCTTCAAAAGTAGTTTGTTGGCTTTGGTAGTTTATATCAGTATCGCTCGAATTACATGGCTCGGCAACTCTGTTTTGTAGGTTTTCTGTAGGATAAATGAATTCATTGTAAATATGAATTCGTCAGTTTATGATGCTGTTGTAAAATCTTTGATGAGTTTGTCACTCCTGCTACAATTTGCGTATTCCTGATTACTGCCTCTGGTCCAAAGCTTAGAGTCACTTTCTTGTTTAATTTATTTTAAGGTAGTCTTGAATGTGGTTGATCAATGAGAAGCACTCATGAATTCTTTTTTATTATACTTCTAATGAAAAATGCGGAGTGTTTGCTTTTTTGTCACCAGGTAGCCCATTGATAGAAATAACCCCTTTTTCACATTCTGTACGTTCACAGTATAAGAGTGAACTGTCTTCCTGCAAAGCAGTCGCAAATGTTATCACGTTGGACAGTTCCACGTTGGTAATAGCTATCCTTAAGATGTGTCATATCCGTGGCTGATTGTCCGAGGTACACAGACACATAGTACTGACTAACCGTTTGGCCAGTATTTTTCTTTTCCTTCGTCAATCAGGGAATTTTTATTTTAGTGTTATATCACTTATTTGGAACTTTAGGTATTCCTTGGAACACATACCAAGGGATCCCAACGGCCGGATAGACAACAGCCACCATTTCTAAAGTATACAGAAAGTGACCGGCAAAATACGATATTTTCTCACCTCTTCGTTGTCAGATGCAGCATTTATTTCTAAGCCAGTCTCTGGAAGGATACCACTCATCGGTTCCGGTTATCTTGTCATTTCTTTTGATACGAACTGAAGCCAGTCCAGAAACTAGCCTGTTGAAGTGTCTGTGAAGCCAAGGTTGTTCAACATCGGGACACGGTAAGCTCGCTTTTGATGTTGCTTTGGGATGAATGAAAAGCAATGTACGTGAGAGTAACTCGAAAGAAACATACACTGAATAAAAGTCAGACTGTCAGTAAATATTCCACTGTGATGCTGGACAAATTTACTAGATAATTCTTTCTTCTCCCAACGAGGACTGTAAAGCCTCGGGTTTCTGGGTTCATATCCAGCGAACAGTTGATCAGTGAGCAAATATATGACATTAAGTTGCTTCAGCCCGCGAACGTCACCTGAAGGCGAATCGTTTAATCTCTTCTAGCCTGTCCACACGACCGTGTATTAGAACTTTAATATAATTCATTTTAAAATAATCCACAACATGACGTAGAAGTATTTCTAGAAGCATAGTCACGTGATGAAGGTCGTAAAATGGTTGGCGTGTGCATCCCAAATCAAGCTAATTCCAGCATCTCTGCTTGCATTGATTGTGTCACTGTTCAACTCGGTTAACAGGACTGATTTTACACCCAACGTCTAACAGACTACCTCATTTCATACTGTCGTGTTGCAGTGGCCTACTACAATAGAAGAGTGGTGGGTACGAGAAGAATACTTTAAGTGGTGAAAAATCCAGACAACGTAAAATGCACTCGACGCATGAGACAGATTTTCAGACACCCTTTGAAATTTCATGGTCACCGTGACTACCGAACACTTTGTTAACTGGATTAGAACTGCCAGCATTGTACAAAAATGTTGTGTTACATAATCATTCTCATATTATTAAGTTATAACGCTTAGAACAAAGAGGAGATTTAGCACTCCTTCAACCGAACGCATGGGTAGATTGTAGATTGGAACAAAACATTACTGACAGAGATTACGAAACTTTCCATTAAATTCTCATTGGGTAGGAACCCGCCGCGTCAGCCAGTTAAAATGGGAACATAAATTCTGAAAAACCGTGAATGAATTCCCAAGAACCCTGAAGTGCGATAAAAATTATGCCTACCGACCAAAGAGCCAACTGTAGTTAATGACCAATCTCTTATTTTGCATTCCACCCAACTTAATTCAACGGTGTTTGAGCTCTCAACTCTTGATTTGAGGTAACTATTTGCTGGACAATTTTTTTAGTTTATGATTAGGTAGTTCTATTATTTGACGGGTTTAAATAATAGCGGGATAAACACAATCACTTGTGGGACTAGCCTTGAGATGGTAGATGGAGAAACGCTGATTGTGAATATCATCTGCACAGGCATGAACGATTCATCCACCACTAGTTGTGGGCTTTGTAAACCACATGAGGAATATTGAATTACAACATAGAAAAACGCAAAAACTCTGCCTAGAACGACTGTAAACTGAAAGTATTACCGATACAGGGTTATCAGAATCTGCTCATTTCTATTGTCTAATCTAGTCCCACCTCGCAAATTTGTGTAACGCGTACAGAATTATGAAGGCATCTGTGCTTCCATACGGTCAAGTATTCGCAAACCGTCACAGCAGTGATGTCAAACGAATGTAATTTCTTAGGTAACTTCTTTTACAGAGCTTTACAGTTAGAAAATGAGTATGAACTCATTTGATAACTTAAATACGTACGGTCATTTCGGTCGATAGCGGGCATCACATGAGAAGATGACCGCTCAAACATTGGATCGGGCGGGTCACGTGAACAAACAGGAAGTGTGGCGGAAATAGATAAGGGACACGGTCTTAGAAGACTTTATTGATTTCCCAGTTTGAACTACCTTTTTCCCGTCACTTGTTTAAATAAAAATGACAAGTATCTGGCTCATTTTAGAACACCAAAGTAAGGCTTTGTAGAATACTTCCAGAACGACGTTTCTGTTGTTATCGCAGGTTGTGTTGCGCGAACTATACTGGGCAAACAATTGATAATTCGGTAGTACTAAAGAGCCGTTTTCGGCTAACAATCATTTTTGACGTAATCCAGATTATGTAACTGTTGTATTCATAGTGCGGGCGCTGACAGTGTCTCACATAACCTGTTTAAAATGCATACGTTTAATCTCTTCACGATCTGATTGATCATAACTTAGTTTATTAATATTCACAGTTGCTGTCTTCATCACAGTCAATAAGTCACTCTTGTTTTACTCATCCTAAACCATAAAAGGTAATCCATCAAAGGGGTCGGAATTTCTGTTCCGGAAACCACTTTCGTAACCTTACATATTTGTTAAAAATTTAATTTGGGAACAAGAATCTTCCAATTGTCGGTCATCCCTTTCATTCAGATTTCCTGACAAGCCAGCCTGCACTGTCTCTCTAGTAATGAACTGTTCATGAAGCATTTACAAGTGTCACACATCAAAGACTGACCTACTCTGTCACTTGAGATAGACGTACTCTTTAAATGGCAAAGAAAAAAAAACAACCGAATACTACTCTATGTCATGGAGTTCCTTCGCATAAGATTTACCTAATTTGGCTAGTGACTGCAGTATGAAACTGCTTGCGTCAACACCGGTGTTTAACATATCTGCGCAATGTACACTGTAGTATACGAGTTAATTGTGAAGCGCATATTTCATAACATGTGTCCTATATGTTTTGTTCAATTGTATGATCGGAACTCAATGCAGTGAATATATTATAAGTATCAGATATTCACTCGAACTTTGAGTAATGGGTAAACCGGTCTGTTACTTATCACATCACGTAAATCAAAGATTTATAGCGTGAACCGTTATTATGAGTTTACCAGGCGCGCCAGGACCGTAATAATTATGACGTAAGTCGAAGGTTGAAATCTATTGTTGATCACATTTATCCCGCAACGGAATTAGGCTTTTAATTGCTCCGTTCTTTAGGATTATACTCTACTATCCTGATCGTTTTTTCTCGGAAAACTTTGTCTCTATCACTAATACTAATAGTAATACGACGCAACATTCGCTCGTCCTTCGTCGTACAGATCATAGGTTACAACTTCTTATACATACATTGCTATAATATTTCTTTTGGTTATCTAATAAACGAACTGTTGTTGCCAGCTTTTTTGTTACGAACGCAGGGCTGTTTGTGTTGGGTGCGTACGTAGTATAAATTTGTGGTACCTTTGAGAAAACAAGATCCAGCATCGATACATTGCAGCTGTTGTTGACGTGTGCGCATCACAAGCAGTTCGCCCTAGTGAACACTAGCGAGTTTTCGTACATCTGTTCCAACCTAGCTGAGTTATACTAATGCCATTTAAACCGTAATCTATGGTTGATGCGTCTCTGAACTACTATACAAATCCACATGTGATGTTGCTGTGACCTATTGGGGTTGAGGCAGCTGTTCACCACTTCGCTGATGGCCGAAAGAAACAACTACCTGGAATAACCGAGCTATGACGAATAACTGTTAGTTTGTAGCTCGAACAAATATGACTTGTGACCTTCAGCCCATGACAAAAGGAGGCGTAGTAGCTAGGTTGGTTATGAATCGTGTACGTCACATTTGTATTGCACGCTTCAGTTGTATTCCAGTTGTACAAAATACGTTCCACCCCCGACACGAAAGATAGTTTTCATTTGCCGTATTTTCTCCACGAACCCTGGCATAGTGTACTTTGGAATTTATGAGCTGAATTCAGGCAATAATTTACCATGACACGACGAAAGTACGCGAGTTTGATCGAAGTAACCTAAAATTGGAACTCATTCTAGAAGAGGTAACATCCTGTGGGGTGGAGGAAGAAATTTCATCATCATCATCATAGACAGCAATACATCAGTGGCTCACACTGGTGCTTAACTGCCATACAACCACGAAGAGGAAACAATCCATGTTTGGGAAGACGAAAGGAAAAAGGGAGAAGGGACCTAATCACTAAAAATAACTACGCCTACATTCAGACATACAACATCAAGACGCCTACACCTTTCAAACAAACAACCGAGCTGTAAGTGAAAGTAAGGCATCCTAGCGGCTTTCACTATCCCGCGTCATTAAGTGCACTCACTTCACAGACAACTCGGTCAAACAACGACAACATTCACGCCACTGAGCTCGGTTATCTGCAATCTAACCTAACGTCTCAAGCCACTGACTATGTGAGTCGCGAAAGCTCCAGCCCGGGAGACGAACCCGACCTACAGTAGCCAACCCCTTCGTAAATGATTTCACTTGTCTACGCCAGGTCATCACCTGTTCACCTCGCACCTTGCGCCAATCGGTCGCACCGTCGGCAAACAGTGCTGGGTGTGGCAGACGACTAGCTGGCATCCTTAGCACGTGACCTGACCATCTACTTCTGTGCAAGTGTAAGGAGTGAAAGAAAAGAACCCGTTTGACAATCAGTGCCAAACACCCGCCTCCGAACCTTCTCGTTACTCACTCGTTGGTGCCATCCGATACGAGTGACTGAGCGCAGATATCGGTGGTCAAATACCTGGAGACGGTTCAAGTCTTTTACTTTGAGTAGCCATATTTCGCTGCCGTAAAGTAATACAGCCCTCACTGTTGTCTGATATACGCGACCCTTAAGCTTCGGAGAAATATCTCTCCGTCGCTATAAGTGCCTCATATTAGTGAACACCACCCTAGCTTGGGAAATATGCGCCTCTATTTCATTCCCTACACCTCCGCCGCCGCCGCCGCCGCC
>JTDE01006823.1:11520-25868 GCA_014338405.1 Paragonimus skrjabini miyazakii | reverse complement strand
CGGTCACCGAGCTCAGACGCACTTACAAAAGCTGAGAAATACGTTGGCGATCTGACAAACCAGCACGCTTAATTACGGCTAATTTGGGTTGCTCATAAGGTTTCGTGGAGTCAGGTAACTCCAGAATATCGTCCACCTCGTCAATGACGTGAGGTGGAAGTGCCGCAACTACGTGGTGGAAACGAGTTAGCTCTGAACTGATCTGTCGTAGCGCGAACGTGGCTTCTAACTGGGCAAACCACGATTTAGGATTGTTCTCTCGGAATGGTGCGAATGGTACGGCTAATGCACTGATCGTAGCGACCTGGAACTATTTTACACATCATACCGCAGGCGGGCAAGTGAAATCTCCAGGTCGCTACAAGGGTAATGGATTTCTTCATGTCCTGGAAACGAGCTTCAAACCTGCTAGCACAACCCGAATAAAAAGGCGATAGAACAGTATGTGATTCTGTTTCACTTTCGTGTTCATTTCAACCTTATACCAACCTCATTTCACAAATTCCGCACATTGTCAGCTAAAAGCCTGGAGGCTCGACAGAATTCTGGACCGTCCAGGAAGTTACACTCGCTTTTGATTGGTCCATTCGGCGACCTAGGTCCAAGGCCGACCCGAACCTATAAATACTGTAACGTGCGGTCGAAACCAGCAAGCGCGCACAGGTTGAATTTGAATTGTGTAATAGGGCGTGCTGTTATGTTATCGACGCCGTTTTAGTTGTTTGTGTAAGTCGTGTGCATGGCTTACTGGGCCTTTGGCTCATGCTTGTTCTTGTTGTTTCCTTTTACAGGATTGTTGCTGGAACTCCCTACTACGGAAGAACGCTGTCCCCTGGTGTCTCCACATAGCCCCAAAGTTGGTCCGAAAGTGTAACGGACAACCGGAGGAGAAACAGCCGGCTTGCATGCTACAATACTGTTGCTGTAAATCACAATTTTGCCTTCGGACTGAGCAGTAAATAAAGCTCGCTTGAAGGCCGTCTTTTTCTTTACTTGTTGGGGGATTCTAAGTTGCGAGAGTTGCGTTCCGATATTTGAGCTCAGATTTCCGTACAGTTTTGCGATATCGTTGCGTTCGTTCGTGATAGAGATACTGCTCGTGGTCTTGTGTTTGTCCCTGCCTTTTTCTATCAGGTAGGGTCGTAACATACTGCTTTAGGCGGTCAGATTTAAGGCTGCGCCATCCGACGGTTTCACATTGACAGAACGTGGATTATTTACTTGAGCGGCATCCTAGCAGCGTAGCTACTGGCCACCAGAAATTTGTTTACCTACCTTCAGCTACCTGTTCGACCACTGCGTCTAAATCCGTTCGTTGGCAATCTGGCGGAAGTGTACCAGCCACTAAAGTTGGCTGGTTATCAGCATGAGCTAAAATGGGCCCGAGTTTACTGGGTGAAGTAATTCGATGATCGGAACTATGTCTGACCGTTCTATTCCCAGGATGTGCACTGGACGTTGCGGATGGATGTAGAGGATCAGATACTGTACATTTCGTCAGCAAAAAACCCAGTATCAATCGATAAACCTACCTGGACATTGTTACCTAGTAATATGGCTAATGAGGTATCTGGAACAGCGAAAGGACATAGTACATTTCCCAACCTTCAGCGCCTGCAACACCGCGAAGCCGTTCGCTTGTCTATCAAAGGTAGAGTTGACCGTGGATGAATGCATTCACCTTTGCTCTAAGAATGAGAAACTTGACTCATTCCTGTGAACGGTGCATGCAGACTCTCGATATCTGGTCACGGTTGTCTCCGCCAGTTGGCCAATATGGGATGGGCTGGCCGTGTAAGCAAAACGGCAGTCCACCGGCGCATACTTAGAAGATAGATTTGCGACCGATATATGATTTATCGTTCTGCCGCTTCGCGGACAATTTTCAGGGTCAAGGGTAGCCCGAACCAGTAATCAGAGATACTGCTCAAAACTGAGGATGATGACGATGATTTCAATCTTCAGGTTTCGATGACACACAACGTGAACAGCGCCATCGCACAGGTACCTTGATTTTCAGATTCAGACTGCGGCTCCTCCAAAAACACTTCTCAAGACGCTCGGAAACAGCGCCTGACATAGTCACGCCAGCTCTTAACTAGCGGTCTACAGACGGATCAGTCAGCACACTGTTATCAAATTACCAGATTTCTGTGTGATCATCGCTGACTCCAATGGTGCGAATTTAGGGGCAGATTGAAAGTGCACTGAAGGTGTTGTTGTGTCATCTGTGACGTCGAAGTGGCCACAGTCTTTCTATGAAAGGGCGAGTGTAAAATATCATTACAAGGACAGTCTTGTTGTACGGCTCCGAAACCTGGTTCATTCACTCAGGGTACGTTTGTAAAGTACCCGTTTTCGCGCATCATTTTCTCTTAAACATCAGCGGCGTGTGGTGGTAACACCGTATCACCAATGACGAAGTTCGGAGACGTGTCATCGAGATGCACAGAATCTGTCGACCCTTGGGCATACTGGTATCGTCTCCCAAACTTCGTTGGCTTGACTGCTTCCTACAAATGTCAATTCGCCGCCTGCCACCCCGTGCCTCGTTTGCGAGTGGTAGTTTAGGAGGGAAGCGACAACCTGGTTATAGACGGACAACTCCGGTTCGGGATATGAAGGCATTCACTCAGCAGCTTGTTTCAATAAGGCATTTCCAGCCATTTGACTGGGATCCGAAAGAAAATGCGCGGCTTCGATTGAGGACGCTATTTGATACGGCAGAGAAGTCAATGGTGCTGATGTGTCCACTCTGGTTGTGCATCGTTGCGTGTTCTTCTTCGTCACCCTTCCATCTTTTTCCGTCTTCTTTGCCCTACGCATTACGTTTCCCCCTCTTTTCATATTGTGACAACATTGCCAACCCACGTGATAATCGCGTGTTAAATATGATTTTGTGGTCGGAGGTAAGCCAGAGTGAGCGAATATTATATACTAAACTCGTGATGATCCAAACTGCTCCTCAGAAGCAGCTGCATCCGAGATGCTGGTGTCAAATATATTGAGCCGATTTTTGGGATAGCCCTTCCAGCACAGCTCAGTAAAGTAATAATGGCCTGTAATATTAATTTTAAATGAGGGTATAAGCAGAACGTCTTTGAGCTTCTACAAAGCTGTGCTGAGTCACCGGATGGAGTGGGCCAACGGAAGTAGCGTTTCAAAGCTAGCTATAATTAGTACCATTCAAAACAGCAAAAGATAAGTGGTTTGGGTTGAAGCTCAACTGTCACAATCACGTGAAAAATGCAAGCCGAAACCAAGAAACAAAACAGGGAAGGGAGGGGACATAACTACTAAAAACAACTGTGTCTATACCCAAACATCCAACATCAGTGTTTTCAAACTTTGTAAACAAACAACCCAGAAATAAGCAAGGAGTCATCAGGCCTCTACTGCCCCATTAGATTAAGCGTATTCTCTTTGCAGATGATTTAACTAGACAAATCTCACGCTACTGAGCCAGGATAGCCACCATATCACCCGGTTTCCAACCACCGACGTTGTGGACCACGCAAGACAAAGCCCGAGAAACAAACTAGACCTAAGGCGGCCACCCCTTGATAAACGACTTTACTCCTCTTCGCCAGATCGTCACCTGCCCACCTGGCACCTCAAGTCGGTATGCCTCAGAATAAGCGAAAATCACCCAATGTGGAAAATGGATAGCGGCCCACCTCAGTACATGGGTTAACCATCTGAGTTTGTGCAAATTTGAGGATCGAACGGAAAAATTCGCTTGGTACTACCCTAGATGCCCGCTTTTTAACCCTTTCGATGCTTACTCGTCGGGGCCCCTCGATGTCAGCAATCGAATACAGACACCGATAGTCGAATACCCCAGGACGGTCCACATCTACCACGAGCAGCCAATTTTTGCAGCCGTAAGGCAGAATGGCTCTTACAGTCGCTTGGTGAACGTTATTCTAAAGCCTTAGAGAGGTGCCAACTGTCGCCACAGATGCTCTAGATAACTGAACACAGTCCTAGTCTTGGAGATTCCAACTTCTATTACTTCTGTTGGTAAAACGTTCCAAATGGATGAACCGGTCAATAATTTCCGGAATTCCATTATCCAACATTACAGCTGTCTTGCAGAAGTAATGGGTTCGATGGGTGACAGATGGAAGTAGAAAGCCACGGCTTTTGATGGTTTCGTTTCTCCAGGCGAGGAATCTCTGTACCAGAGGGGTAGTTACACGTCGCAGCTTCTCTTAGTTGTACCAAGTGCTAAAACGGAGAGTAACTAGATAAACAAACAAGCTAATAAATGCACACCTACTGTCGTTAAACGCTCAATTCTATGGCTAAATGAACACACATAATCAGGTGTGAGCTATTCAGCAGACGAATATTCATACGTGGCTTTGTGTGCAGAATAGTGTGCTGGGATTTGGACTAGGTGTTGGAGTAGCGATCCAGACGAAACTTAAAGGCAGCGACTGTCATGGCGTTCACGATATGTTCTGACAGAGGGTTCCAGACTTTGCAGACCCAAACCGAGAAGAAACTGTGCTTTAGCTCAAGTCTGCTGTACTCACATTTTGTTTTTAATGAATGCCCTCTGAGTGAGCTAGTATCCGTATAAGTGATCAGGGACCTGCACGCATGGCTAAGGGTCTTTATGATCATGAACGCTATAATTAGGTCGCCTCTGTGTCTGCGATATTTCAGAGGGAAGAGATTTAGCTCGCGAAGCCGCTCAGTGTAGGGCTTCGCACCCAACCCACGGACTGCTTTGTTCGAACGCCTCTGGACAGTTTCCAGAATGTTTGTCCTTTTGGAAATAACACAGTCCTAGTCTTGAAGATTCCACCTTCTATTACCCCTGTTGATAAAACGTCCCAAGTAAATGAACCGGTCAATAATTTCCAGAATTTCATTATCCAAGATTACAGCTGTCTTGCAGAAACACTTCGAGGTTGCAAGGCACACTCCGAACTACTTAGCAAAGAGCAAACTAGCGTTCAGTATTGTGTGCGCTACTTAAACATTCTCACAGACCATGTTTCCTCGCGTGTTTTCATTGGTGGTCCATACCACTAACTTCCGGTTCGCCCAGCCGCATATTATCATTATTAGTTTAGTTTATTTATCCCGTAATTAGTACAGTGGCCAATGCTGTGTTGGTCGCGTGGGCATTACTGCATGACTCGTAGTTGGATTAATGAATACAAACCCAGTTGTCTCGGTTTGCCTGGTTTATCCAATTCCCTGTCACGGCTTTTAACGACGTTCGTCCGCAGGAACAACCACGGGTGATACTTCGAAGTTTTGGTCCCAACTGCAGATTCATGCTGTAGGCTACAGCTGCCTGGCTATTTTTCCCCTATTGATATCCCTCCCCCTGTGACACGGTTTCCCCCTACCCCATCCCGTCAACCCGGTGGGCCAATCATGTGTGTTCTTAATCCGTGGGTCGTCACTGGTTTGCACTGGCAACTATCAACCGCAAAGACGCAATTCAACCAAGTTCACTGATTCGGTCTGTTCCAATTCCTTACTATTCACTGCAATAGTCAAGTAATGGTGTTTACATTATTTGCAACTATCAACCGCATAGACGCAGTTCAACCCTTGTCGCACGACCGACTCATGACCGACGCACGAGTGACCCATCAGTATGACAACTGAACACTAATCACACATGAGTCAGCTGAAGGAAAATTTTATCGTAGCCCTTATTTCGTTGCGAACGGTTGTCTGCTAACATTCTAACGGCCTTGAATAACGAGCAAGTCTAGGTTTCAAACTAATTTTCAACGAAATCTAGATGACGTAGATGACGTAGATAGGCAGGTGATAAGTTGAAAAACCCACTGATAACTACCGATAATGAAACCTAGCAGTAGTGGCATTCCGTATGCGAGAAAGTAAACAACAGTCGTCCCACACAGCTACAGGGATTCCGTTTGCGCCACACAACCTCTTGTACGTGCGAGTTAACTAGCTGTCGATTAGATCGAGATAGTGATCTAAAGTGTCTCTTGGCAAACGAAAATGTCTTCTGAACGATAGATAAGAAGTGATGTAAAATAGCTATACCTTTTGGTGAGCACGGACACCTCATGAGCGGAGATGCCTTACGTCCCAAGACACGGTAACAATGCGTGTTCAGACAATCCTTGAACACCTGCAGTAAAATCATATCTGGGCTGCAGGTGGATGTGTTACAGTCGGGGGTGGGAAGGGGATGTTTTTAGTCAGCATTGGGTCAGGTGGATCAAAATCCTTTTCCGTGTAGGCCGGCTTAGTCTGTCAATGGATACGAATTCGTTCCGTCCAGACCTGTCGATAATGAAGAAATTTTTGTCACGCTTAACCACCTTGAAGTGACCGAGATATCGTGGTTGCAATGGTTTCCAGGTGGCGTCTTCGCGGGTAAACACGAACTTACATGTGAAGAAATCTGGAGATTTTTGTTCTCGGCGCCAGTGATGACGGGTCTGCGTGAAACTGTTGTGACCGCAAAGGACGCTTGGCCTGAGAATTCGTTTATTGCGTAAACTCCCGTATAGGTCATTTCTAAAATCAAACCACAAACGCGTATACTCATTTGCACGTCAGACATGCATTCGCATACATCATTTTCATTCGCCTTGGTGGAACTTTTGCCGTAGCGCGTACACACTATTCCGATAGTCTCTTCTTGTCCGTCGTCTTCTTGGCGTTCGGAGCTTGCCCTTTTGATCTTGAATGTCGCCTGTAAGTGATATACTACTTGTGAGTAGTATACTACTCACAACGAAACTGTCTATCGTACAACACTCCTCCCTTTCTGAGGTTCCTTGGTTCCTCTGCATCTGTTGACGAATCCTCTCCTCGATCGACGCGGTGTTTCCTCCCGGATTATTGATCTTCTGGCTCGTCGCGCTGGCTTTTCGTGTCACGTCGCTAACTCACTGGCATGCACTCGTTTCGTCTCCGCGTCCCTCTTGATCATGTATACTGGGCCTCGTCTGGACCATTTCCATTTAGTTAGTAGTTTTCTTGGTCCTTGGCCGCTGGCTCCCGTGTTCCGATGATCTCGATACTCCACCCGTTCTCCTAGGTTGAACATTCTAGTTTTGCCCAGCTGTTGCCTAGCGGATTGCTCCCTCGTGTATGCCTTCAATGCTTTCAGATTTCGTTTTGCTCTTTCTCTTTTGGCAACCAATTCTTCAGTGGAATCAATGCACTCTGGCCACATTCCAATGTCCTGATCCACCGGAAGTCGAGGGGTTCTACCGAAATGTAGATTTCTTCGTACCCGCCTGCACAGACGCCCGGTGGGCCAATAACACCAGTGGCAACGCAGACTCCCAGTCACCTCCATTGGCTGATAACGATTCTTCGACTGTTAAGTTGTTGCGTTCAGTTAGGCCGTTCCTTTTGCGGATGATATTGTGTCGTTCGGATGCGCTCGATTCACAGTTGTTTCATGCGTGTTCGAAACTCCTCGCTTTCAAAGCATGGTCTCTGATCTGTCAAGATCGCCTAAGGTACACCGTGGTTTGATGTGCTCCATCACCATGTCTTCCACCGTAGGGGCTTTTTGAGCCGGAACGCCAGTCGCTTCGATCCAACGGGTAAAGTGTTCTGCCATGACCAGAACGTACTGGTTACCGCGGGCGCTTAGTGGAAATGGGTTCATAAGATCCATGAACGAGAGTTCACCGAATTCGGAGACTGGTATTGGGTGTAGAGGCTGTTGGGCTCCCCGATTGTCGCTTTTCAGTACCTGACACTGTTGGCATGCAAGCACGTAAGCTGTCACATCCTCTTCCATCTTCGGTCAATATGCTATTTGTTGCAGCAGATCATATGTCCTAGTGCATCCGGTGTGTGCCATTTCATGACAGTCTGCTACAAGTTTCTTCCTCAGTTGTCTCTGGGTGACTACCACGCAAGGGCACCCAACGCCACGTTGCCACGTCAATACGCCCGCACTGTTTAAGCCAACTCTTCTCCATTGGAATGCGATTATCTTCAGCTCTTCATCCTTAGTGTTTTATTGCATCTTCACGCCTCTTATCGGAGCTTCAATCACCTTCCGGAGGACCTTGCCCTGATGTTGTAGACGCACTAGTGTCTGCGGGTCCTGCTCCATTACTAAGCCGTTGACTCCAAAAGTCACTTTGGGGAGTTCGTCGCCTACCTGCGGTCGAGAAAGAAAATCCGCAACTTAATTGCTCGAACTGGGTACATGAGTGATCGTGAAGTCATATTCCTGTAAACGCAATGCCCATCGCAGTCCTGACCCGCTCTAGGGGGTTGTTTTCCGTCTCCACGTGGAACTGTTGACCCAACAGTTACGGCTTCCATTTGTCCAGTGCCCAGGCGATTGCCAAACATTCCCTTTCAATGGTCGGATACTTCTGCTCTGTTGGGGTCAGGATCCTACTGGCATGTTCAATTACTCCTCTTTGCTTGAGTATTGTCCCGATGCCGCGGTCACTGGCCTCTGCTGCTACGATGAACTCTTCTTTTGCATTCGGAAGTTACAGAGTTAGTTGTTGCTCGTTTATCGCTTGTTGCACTCGTGTGAACGCCCTCTGAGCATCATCGGCCCATTCAAATTTCTTGTCTTTTCGAAGGAGTTCATACAATGGTGATGTAATGGAATGAAAATTTTTCACGAACCGACTGTAGTACCCTGCTCGACCCAAAAATGGTCTCAGCGTTAGTTTAGAATTCGGGGCCACAGCCTCTCTAATTGTCAATATTTTCTCTGGTAGAAGCCTGATTTTACCTTGACCCACTTTGTGTCCCAGCAACACCACCGATGATCGTCCGAGTTGCCACTTTTCGACATTGATCCGGAGTCCTGAGTTCCTGATGTGATTTCAGACAGCATCTATGTGGGCCGCATTTTCCGATTCCGTGTCACTGTGTGTTACGATATCATTTCCATATACCGCCTCATTATCCAGTCGCTTCACCAGCTTTACCAGCTTTACCATCAGGCGTCGAAATGTGAACGGTGCTCCGGATAGGCTAAACGACATGGACTTAAATTGATACTGTTTATCGCCTACCGTGAATGCTGTTTTCTCACGATCCGTGGGTTTGGTCGGTACCTGCCAGTATCCGGAGCGTAAGTCCAAAACTGTGAACAACTTCGCCTGTTGCAACTTGTCAAAAATGTCAGCGACGGACGGTATTGGCACAACATTGTTCCGTGTTACCTCATTCAGCCATCTAAAATCCACACAAAAGCGATACTTCCCGTTAGACTTCTTCACCAGGAGAACAGGCGAGTTGTACGGACTGTTGGCTTCTTCGATAACATCCTCTTTCAGCATGTTTTGTACTTGCCTTTTTAATTCCTCCTCCAGATGAACTGGTATCCTGCGGGGTCCGTGAGGTCGAAATGTTCCGGCTGTTGGTATTTCATGTGCAATCCAGTTGCAGAATCCGTATGGATCATCGTCGTTCGTAAAAACTTCCGCATATTTTTCGACCGTGGACTGGAGCAAGGGGGCAGTGCAACTGGGGGTTTTAGCTGTGCGTACTTCGTTGACGCTATCCTGTCGGTGTTCTGTGAGTGTCAGGGAGCCATACTTGGTTGACAACCTTTTGAGCTTCAAGTCAATCACGGCATCTGTTGAAGCAAGGAAATCGGCTCCGAGAATCGTTTGCTTAGTTTCTGGGGACACAATGAAACGGTGCTTTACGATATGGTCGCCGACATGCACCCCACATTCTTTCACACCGTCAACCAGTAGACTATGACCTCCACCCTCTAGATAATCATGGATGTCGGTTCTACGTTTTGAGTTCCTGTACGGGCAATCAACGAAATAGCCACCCCTGTATCGACTAAACACTGTTCTCTCTCCCCGTCAACTTCAAACCTTGTATGTACGGCTGCTTTTTCAATCGCTCCCATTACTAGCTGACCCTCCCAATAAAAAGAACAATCATGAAGCATTATATTTTTAGACCTCATAAACCGCCGTGTTGCCGTTTGCATCCATTGAAGCCACGGACATTACTGTCAATTCTCGTTTCGCCTTTGCGAGCTCATCAAGGTCCATCGGCCGGGCGACATGGAAAATACGGACTTAGTCGCGAACGGCCATCGGGAGACCTTCAATGAACCGCTCCGTTAACAACTGCTGTTGTGGTTCTTGACCCAATCCTGGCAGAGCCCTGTCCAGTAAACTTTGCAGAGTGGCGGCAAACACGGATGGATCTGCTCCTTGTGCAAGCCTGGCCGATGTGAACCGCCGCATGGCCTACTGGCGGCCGGCCGGACCGTCAAACGCAGTCACAGCGCCTCCTTCGCGGCGGCCCACTCCATCTTCGCAGGGGCCTTTCGCGCTACGCCCAGCACTGCCTTCGCCCTGTCCTTCACCATCGTGCGCCGGGCAGCCAGCTTCCCACGGTCTGTCTCGACTCCAACCACTTCGGCCGCGTCCTCGAAATCCTCCACGAACGCCCGAACGTCTTCATCTTCGAACGGCTGCCACCAGGGTTTCTCCAGCCTTGCGTTCGGAGCTTGCCATTTTGTTCCTGAATGTCGCCTGTGGGCGGTATACTACTTGTGGGTAGTATACCACTAACAACTAAACTGCCTGTCATACAACATAACGAAAGTCGGACATGTGCTGTCGTAAACGTGAAATATACTCCGTAACTAGGTCTGGGTGAGTCGGAGGTTGAATCAGTTCTCCTGGGAGGTGCAGGTTGGTACCGTAAACTAATACAGACGTAGTACAGCCACCGTCCTCTTTAACGGTAGACCGGATTCCGAGGAGAATGAGTGGTAGACGTTCCCTCCACCACGTTGCGTTGGACTGCGTGGTTATCGAGGCTTTTAGTTGTTGCTGAAGACGCTCACCTACACTGTTAGCACAACGGCGGTATGCTGTCGTTTTACTATGTGAACAATCTAGTAACTGCGCGAAGTTGCAAAAAGGGGAAGACTGGAACTGGGTGCCTCGATCGGTAGTATTTGTAGAGGACACACCAAAATTAGTGATCCAATGTTCCAAGAAGATTTTAGTGACCGTCTCCACTGAAACATTTCTAATAATAATAGCTAAAGGCCAACGGCTGAAACGGTTGTTGGTGGTCAGTATATAATTACAATTGTTGGGAGGTGGTAATGGGCCAAAGATGTGAAGGTGTACATGGGAAAAACGAGCGTCTGGCCGAGAGAATGTGCCAGGTGTGTTAACCGTATGCCTGTGCACTCTACTCCTTTGGCACACTGGACACTGTTTTGACCAAGGACGAACATTTTTGTTCACAATGGGCCAAACAAAGCGCTGTGCAATCAACTTTAATGTGCCGCGTTTTCCGGGGTGAGATAAATGGTGGAAGTGATTAAAAACAGTACGACGGTACGAAAGTGGGACAAAAGGTCTAGATTTACCCGTTGAAATATCGTGCAGAATGTCACCAACTTGTGTCGACAGAGAAATGGTGGATACTTTCAAGGACTTACAGATGGAAATGTCCTTCTTGTCCTCACTGCACTGTTGGGCTGTGGCCATTTAACACAAGTTGAAGGAAGGTGGCGATTGGCGACCTTGCGGTGATTACCGTGCCCTCAACAACTTTACATTCCCGGACAGGTACCCTATACCACACATCCACGATTTTTCCTTACGACTCGCTGGCGCCACTACTTTCTCCAAATTAGACCTAGTAAGCGGTTATTACCACATCCCGGTCGCAGAAGAGGACAACCCGAAAACGGCACAAATATCATCAAACATAGCCTGATCCATAAAAGTAAAAGAATAAGATGATAAATTGTCAAGACTAAAAATGACACGAACATCACGGGGTGACTGAGCGTTTACAAAACTAGAGGGTGGGTGTGGGAGGTAAAACAAAGGGGCAACAAAAAGTCGCGGCGTGCAATCAATAGAACGTAGTTGAAAAATAATTTGTAGCCATTAAAATTGTTGAAAATTTGTGATATGTTGCAGAATCTAAAATCTTAAAAATCTGTTCCCTAGAGTTTTGTTTGTTTCAATCTTCCGATGACGTAAACAAGAAATGTGCGGTTGTTTAATGGCATTGGGATTAACGGAAAAATAACGCAGAATCGCATTCTACGTTATTTCGGAAATTTGAAGGTAAAATATAATGAAAATCGACGTCATACTTGTGGAAACACATGCTTTTATTTAAATTTCGGCGTGATTACGCAGGAAAGCGTGATTATAAGTTCGACAATCGAACTGTTGTTGAACCACGAGTACTAAGCTTTTTATAATACTACAAACGTGAGAGACGCCTATAACCTAATTCAACGTAGGATAATTCACCATGCTTCACCACTTGTTGGTACCACTGTTGTTAACTTTTCCATAGAATCAGGATGTACGCTGGATTGGAAACAAGGTGAACTGCTGAAAGAATGATATTAAAGAACACTCCCAGCAATTCGCCGGGCTGGTGCTTCAAGGCCAAAGCGAGTTGCAAACGGCCATTTAGGCGCGAAAAGAGGTTTTTCAAATTTTTCATGAAATATTAAAACGCATATTGCGGCACAAGTATACATATCCTATGGAGTAAAATAAAAGCGTTGCAAAGAGAAAAATCAGCTGCACGTGAAAATTGTCCATACTTCCACTTTTATTGGAAAAAAGGTGTCGACATCTTTTGCGACAAAAGCATCATGTTGGCTTTCCTCATCGATTGTACGTCCTGAAAATGCTTCCGTCGAAATTTCCGTGGTAGAATACATAACCTGCTTGGCAGAAAAGCTCAATTCCGCGTGGTTTTGTAGATATGATTGAATTCGTAATCCTGGTCCACGTTGCGTTTACATTGCATTGTACACGAAATATCGCAGTAATTCCTAATTAAAGCTATGCCACCACGGTCGCTACTTAATTATTCACTTGAATTATAGGTTCAGCTTGATTCCTTTATAGTATTTCCAGTGGAAAAGGGTCTACTTTCTCATCTGGTTGTTTCTACCTATAATATAGTGTAAACATGGATACCACGTCACACTCTATCAGTAACAACGTGCGTATTGTTTTGTGTATTGTTTATTGACTATTCCTGAATATAGCTTGCTACGTGTACGTGAGTCAGTGCTCATTTATTTGACAGATAATGACCAAACTTGATATTCCTTATTTATCCGACGAAAACATTGATTCCCACTTCTACCACTTCAGCTACAACCCTCCCATCTTCATATCATGGACGATTATGATTCCGATGACAGTTGGTCTATGGTTTCGCCGGCTACAGACTTCACTGACGGCTGCCAGTATGTAATCTCATTTTTGACCAGAACTGAAGTAGATCATTACAACTTATGTCCACCGGTCCAAATACACGTATATTCTGAATTCTCCCGATTTCTACACATCACCGTTGATCATAGGTTAAATGTACTGGACAGGGGAGTTACATGTGTGAACGCATATTACATAATTAAGCGTTGATCGTCGCTTAAGTGATTTGGACGGGGGAGTTAATTGTATGAATACAAACTACATAATTGGGCGTTGATAATAGCTCAAGTAAACTGTATGAAGCAGCTACCACTGTGAACGCATACCACATACTTGGGCATTGACAATAGTTTACGTCAACTGGACGAAGTAGTTGCTAATGTGAATGCATACCACATATTTAGGCGTTGATCATAGCTTAAGTGAACTGGACGGAGCAGCTATTAAGGTCAACATATGTGATCATAGCTTAAGTGAACTGCACGAAGAAGTTGCTAATGTGACCGTATACCAATTGGTCAGACGTTGATCATGGCTTGAGTGAACTGGACGGAGCAACTACTAGCATGAATACATATGACATGCTTAAACGCTTATCATAGGTTGAGTCAGCTGGAAGAAACGATCCAAGCGTTTAACTCTGTCCACCTAACTATGTCAGTCACAGTTGAGTACGAGAATGGGAACAGTTTGCCCTTCTTGGACATCCTGGTTAGGCGCCATTCGGACGGTTCTATCGAACGTTCTGTGTACTGTAAGCCAACATGGACGGGACAACACATGGATTATATGAGCTTTGCTCCTGTTGTATACAAGAGATCTTTAGTACGCACACTGTTTTACATAGCATGAAGAATATGCCCTTAAGACAGATTACGAGCCCGGCAAACAGTGTTGCATGAAACGCTTCATGTTAACAACTTCCCCGAACGTTTCATTCAGGAGTTGAGCAAATTTACTCCTGCGAAATATACAACTTTCGACGTCACCAAGAAAAATGTTTACATCATACTCCTCTTCAAATGAGATAGTCTGTTGAACACCCTTGTTAAGACGATCAGCGCCACGCTAAAGCGGGTGTATAATGCAGCAAAGCTTGTCCTGCTATCACAAACCACTGGATTACCTCTACCCCCGGTCAAAAAGCAAACCCCT
>JTDE01006823.1:0-11167 GCA_014338405.1 Paragonimus skrjabini miyazakii | reverse complement strand
GACCGTTTCATTTAAGTCTTGTTTTGTTTCGTTTTCATGTAAATCACACGTTTACGACTGACGAGAGTATCTTCTGACTATTCTATTCAAATTATGTAATATACTCCAACATTATTGCGCGCGTTGGTTATTCCGATTCATATGTCTTGCGCTGAGACTGGTAGCTGCTCCGTCTGGTTGACCTAAACCATGATCAACACCTAAGTATGTAGTATGCATTCACACTAGAAGCTGCTCCGTGCAGTTGACTTGAACCATGAGCAACGCTCAAGTATGCAGTATGCGTTCATATTATTCTTTACTCCCTCCAGTTGACATAAACCATGATCAATGCCTAAGTATGTAGTATGCGTTCGCACTACTAACTGCTCCGTCAAGTTCACTTAAGCTATGATCAGCGCCTAAGTATGTAGTACTTGTTCACCTTAATAGCTGCTCCGTCTAGTTGACTTAAAATATGCCAAACTGTGCTCCATGCTTACACACCTATAACTGCTCCGTCCATCCGTCCTACATTACGAGTTATGCTGAACTGTACTCAATGCTTACAAACTTATAACTGCTCCGTCAATTCGTCCTACCTTACGAGTTATGCCAAACCGTTCCCTATGCTAAAACACATAAGTGGACGAGTGAAGTCACTAGGGACAGAAACACGAGGATAGAATGTTGAATTATGTATTTGATAATTGTGGATAAATATACATACTACCTCCACTTTTTCCCAGCACAGAATGTATCCTTCGGTTTTCATATGTTACTGGTGTTCTCCCGGATGACGGAAACCGTGTATCACATGAAGTCTTCATCATCATGTCTTTCACTGCAAGCGATAACTGCAAGAAATCTGTGTAAGCATATATGAAGGGACTTACTTCTGCAATTATACCAACAGGATAGTCGCCCCAGATGATGTTGATCCTCGCTTTCTTCGACCCGTGTGAAAGCGTCACACTGTCAGCGGACCGGTCTAAGTCAACATTCTTTGTGGGTGGTGTGCTAGACTTGCACTCCGTTATCGCTGGGGAAGTGCGAACAACGGCTGAAGTAGATGGAACTGAGAAAAATATGGATTCGAAACGTGCACTTACCAGACGGCTGAGGTTGAAGATGATTGCCACAGAATGGACACTCGTTTATGTCTGCCATTTGGATACATTTGGAGTGAAAAATCAGCTGATGAGTATCACAGCAATAACTGTCCATCTGTACCGAGTCGCCGCAATGTCCACATGGCAGTACTGATGTAGGCTTTTGCACCCAACTCGGTTGCGTACCGTTTGTAGTTGAACCCATCGGGAAGTCGTATAAAGGTAAGCCAGTATTAGCGCGCTCCACTACCTTACTTACGAAAGAAATGATGGTGTTCAGGCAAGCCACCGCCATGCGGATGTTGCAGTCATGCCGTTTTTCGAGTGCATGATTAAGGGCTTTATAGTAGCGGTTGAAATTGGTTGCAGCAAGCGACCGAAGCTGTCGACCTACCGAATGCAGAATTGGCAAATTGTACTCTGCAAGCCACCGCTTATGAATGGGGACTTCACCTTTGTAAAGAAAAATGAACACTAAAAACACCTTACCGTGGGGGTAGAGATGTTTACGAAACACCGACAGAATGTGAATGCATGGAAGCCACATTGTACGACAAAAAGTGCATTCGCATGTGCCATGTACGCTATCGACGACGAGAGCGCCGCCATCCTGTTGCACTTGAAACTGCAGTGTTCAAAGTGATCACTAGAGAGGTGCTTATCCGGTACTCAGACACTGTTTCGAAAGGGAGTCGTGGAGTCCGTCCCTTCAGATGTTTTTGGACAAAGTGACTTGCAAACGTCGTCATTCTGTGAAGAATGTTCTTCACGTACCAGTCAAGCTCCACAACCTCACGACGGTCGCACCCATAGGTCGTTTTTTTTACTCCCGTAGCAGCCACTCAATGTGGTTCCATATTTCCTGAATGGCGGCGGCTAGGAAGTCTCTTGGGTGCGTTCTCTTCTTCAACCGTCCGTTCGCGTTCTCCAGCCTATTATTCGTTCGGTTGCCCAAGTGGACAACACCGCCTTGAGCATGGATGGCCCATGTCGGCTTGATGTGCAGCCAATTACACAGCAAATAATTCAGAAACTTCCTATCTGTTCGGCCGATGATGTACAGATCACGTTTAAACCTACGGTTAACAGTGCAACTTACTCTTCCTCATTGTCTGCCGTAGCCATTCGGTGGAACAGAAAACGGCTGCGAAAAGAATTGGTCTTACTACAAATATGACGGACGAATTTTGCCCACTTACATGTTTACGTACGGCATCGCGTACATGAAAGTAACACAGCAAGATGTCGCAGCCGAACACTACATGGGCTGCCCTCAACTGCGCAGCCATCTTATCCATCACAAATGTTTTCACCGCAATCGGCGCGCTCATCATTTCACGAAAAATTTCGAAAAGTCTTCGTGGTGGAGCACACTTCTCACTACGAACGTACCCGTATATCACGGGTCAGCCATGTCCCATACCGTCTTTCACTAGGAACTGATATAACTTCCAGCCTCGAAAGTATGAGGAAATATACAATGACATACTTGTGCCTGTTTGTCCCGTGAGTTGCATCCACATTCACAACATGTGGGAAGCGCCGGAATAGTTCAAGCTGCATTCGGTGGGCGAAGCAGATATGCGTATATAGGTTTCCTTCAGCCCTCACAGTACGCACCACACCTATAGCACTAATCACCGACAGCACCTCACCAAGGTTCTCTAACATTCAGTAATCAGTCTTACGTAACAAACTCATTTGACATTGCAGGTTTTAACTTGCGGCGGATGTTTCCAATGTCAACGGTTTTGATAAACTTTCCGTAAACATCCACTACATACTGCTTAATGTCGGCAGTTGGTGTGCTGTACTGGAACAGACTCCTGCACTCGTTCAATTCACCGACGGCGATCCCACGATTCCTAGGATGAGACTCATACAGCAGACGATTGAGAGGGCGGTTGTGCTCCAACTCGACAAAGCCCCAAAACCAGACACGCATCTCGTCGGACCACATGAAATCGTGATCTGCAACATGTGTCACGAGAACTGGTTCGTTGAAACTAACAACAGTTAACCCACTAGACACGTCGCACACCCCTGCATACACTCTTACACCTTTTGTACTTTGTACAACGATAATAAATCTGCGCGGTTTTCAGGAAACCACGTCATTTTACCTTATCGTACTTCAAGGCAGTTTTCGACCTACGGCTCGTCCCACGAACATAAATAACGCCCACCTCGTCCATGTACCTCTGAAGACACTCCTGAAAGTATGAGAAGGTGCGAAATTCGCGATCCTCAAACATCGCTTGAAAATAGCAATATAATCCATTTCCTACAAATAAAAAATAAACAACCGGATGTGAAATAAAAAAACAAACGGCAAAAGTTGAAAAACACATTAAAAATAACCCCAGCATTCTTGTGGTAGCATGCAAACACGAAATCGACCACAACAACGGAAGACATATCAGTTTTCGAAAAACAATCACGAGAAGGAGGTTTTTAATTGAGGTTCAGTTAAACTAAACAGACATGAGGCCAAACGCAGATTTCAACGATTTCAAGTTCTGCATCAGCTACCAAGCCATTGAAACGATTTGTTCCAGGAAAATAATTTTGCCGACAACCACAGCTCGGGAACACACGTTCTACGGCTGGCATTCATGGATGTAGTGAGATGACCCTCGATGTCCCGAACATCCTGAACTCCCCGCGGCGTGAGAGTTGCCTCGCCAGTACCAACGCCCTGGCTCACATTACCTTGTGAATGTAAATTTGCTACAAACCACTAGCATCAAAGTTAGTGTGTTAGCGTAAGTATCGCAGTTCTACTCGTGGCTGTAGGAGGAATCTGCGCCATCTCTACCATTGTAGGCTACATTCACTAGGACAACAATGTTTTGGCTACTACCGTTGGGAACGCCACCCAACCAGGCTGACACTTGTTTGAATCTTGTAGGTCAGCTGGAATTTCCGTTGACAGTCGTCCTGTCTGGCGGCTGCCGTGCGGTTGTGCCGAAGGTTCTCTCACGTCCAGCCCTCTAACGCCTTTATTCGTTGCGTTGAAGTCCGTTTGTGTACGGTGAGTAAATAAATAAATAAAGTGTGTTTGCAAACTCACCGTCTTCTCGCTGTGACTCCTGATCCGTGTTAATATAAGGCTGGGGAAATCTTGGGTGTACGAACCCCGGAGCTAACATCACGAAAGAATTGTCCAATACGCGTCACTGACTGAATTACCCTGAATCGCCAGAGGCGATTTAACAGTACTCGATTTGCAAGATTTCAAGGCATTGCTGCATTCGGACATTCCGAAGTATTCTATCGCGGGCATCCGTTGAGTATGTAATGCACGGTGGACGAAAGCCCAGAAGAATGCAGGCTGTAGAATCTATCGTATCTGATGGCGTTCTTAATGTCGACGCGGCCAGCCCCTCGTGCTGTTGTCTTTGGAATCCCTCCAGGAATAGAAGTATTTCGAATGGATCCTCATTTTTCGAGGATGCGACTGTTGATGGGCTTTTCGCATGAATGTTGGCCGTAGAACGTGTGTTCCCGAGCAGTAGCGTTCGGGAAAATTATTTTCCTGGAATAAATCGTTTCAATGGCTTGGTAGCTGGTGCAGAACTTGAAATCGTTGAAATCTGCGTCATGGCCTTATGTCTGTTTGGTTTAACTGACCACTAATTAAGAACCACCTTCTCGTAATTGTTTTTCGAAAACTGGTATTGTAGTACAGTTCGCTGTCATGTGATTGACGCCATTTGAGTTTTTGATTGTGTAAGTTTTGTACATGACTTACTGGGCCTCTGGCTCATGTTTGTCCGTTTTCGTTACCATTTCAGATTCGCGTTTGGCCCTCGTCCTTCAGAGAAACGATGTTCCTCAGTGCCTCCACTCCGTTGCACATTAACGTCGTGGGCAGGGTGGTGGGATGGTGGCGGTGAATGAATTCATTGCGCACCAGTCCAATCATCTCGAACAACTATTTCAATGCAACAAGCAAAAGCGATCATTCAACAAAACTGCAAATATGGACAATTTTCACATGCAGCTGATTTTTCTCTTTGCAACGCTTTTATTTTACTCCATAGGATATGTATATTTGTGCCGCAATATGCGTTTTAATATTTCATGAAAAATTTGAAAAACCTCTTTTCGCGCCTAAATGGCCGTTTGCAACTCGCTTTGGCCTTGAAGCACCAGCCCGGCGAATTGCTGGGAGTGTTCTTTAATATCATTCTTTCAGCAGTTCACCTTGTTTCCAATCCAGCGTACATCCTGATTCTATGGAAAAGTTAACAACAGTGGTACCAACAAGTGGTGAAGCATGGTGAATTATCCTACGTTGAATTAGGTTATAGGCGTCTCTCACGTTTGTAGTATTATAAAAAGCTTAGTACTCGTGGTTCAACAACAGTTCGATTGTCGAACTTATAATCACGCTTTCCTGCGTAATCACGCCGAAATTTAAATAAAAGCATGTGTTTCCACAAGTATGACGTCGATTTTCATTATATTTTACCTTCAAATTTCCGAAATAACGTAGAATGCGATTCTGCGTTATTTTTCCGTTAATCCCAATGCCATTAAACAACCGCACATTTCTTGTTTACGTCATCGGAAGATTGAAACAAACAAAACTCTAGGGAACAGATTTTTAAGATTTTAGATTCTGCAACATATCACAAATTTTCAACAATTTTAATGGCTACGAATTATTTTCAGCTAAAAGATAACGAAAATATTCACGTTCTACCGATTACACGCAGCCACCACATCAGACCCCCTAGAAGGTTGACTAACATGGGAGGCATTCTACTTATGTAGTTTAATCCTGGGCAATAGCTGCTGTCTTGCTGGCCAGCTGCGCGCGAGCCACCCAACCCGAAAAGCTTCCTGAGGATGTGACATGGGGCGTGATTTCCTCAATTCGAAGGCACAGCGTGCTACGACGTTCAAGGTCATCTCATTGGGCCCAGCAACTGTTGCTATGATTCGCGTTAGACCTATAAAAATGGTGTAACGTTTTGTACACCATTTTCCATTTCAAAATTCTGGTTGTTATTCATACTTTTCACTTTCCTCAACTTCACATATACAGACAACGGTTAACCCAACTTAATCGAACTAATCAATAATCATTAAATACAACTCACTCACTTCTCGGTTCGCGAGCCTTGCGTTCTCTCTGCGTTCGGGTCGCTGGTACACGGAATTTCAGAGAGTTAGAAGTTAACGGAATCAACCAACTATTGTGGCAAAATTTACTTATTTATCTGTCATCGGAATTACCTCAGTTGTTGAACTCCAAGATTAATTAAGAACGACACGACGGATTGTATCTGTTGGATACTGCATTTGATGTTGTGGAATTCGAAATCAAAGCACTTTAACGAACTATTTTGAGTCAATCATTTCCATTTTTATCACCTTTTTGATCTCATCTTCATACCTGAATTTTGCATAGTGTTTAGATCCATTACAAAGAAAAGATGAAGTACCTGGACGCTAGATAAAAAAGCAGATACCCACCATAACGCGTGTTCTGGGGCACCTGAGGATATTTACAGTTATGTGCAGGCATATTCTGTGCAAAACGAGTCAGGGAATTGTACCTTCAAAAAACTGTCAGTTGCTGTTCGACAAAAGCATGAAGTACACATAATCAATTATCAGCTGTACAATAAATGCGAAGGGGAAAAAGTAAACTACTAGAGATAGCGCGCAGGAAAATGGACGCGCCTCCCTGAACGAATTGTAGGTTAAGAATGGAGTTCATCGAGAGTAGATGCGGAGGGCAACGCTGAGGCTACGTCGGAGGTTGAAGTAGGTGGAGACGGCTCGAACGATGCTTGTGTTGTCACACTAGGGGGTGAGTCGGTGAAAGCGGGTTTAAGGTGGTCAATCGAGACCGTAAGGTGCTGACCGAAACCGTCGATCAAATAAGTTTTTGCAGACGGCTTAATGACACGAAAGGGTCCTTTGTACGGTTGTTGTAGCGGTTTCTTAACAGAGTCTGTTCACAGAAACACGAGTTCTTTAGGAATATAAGACGAGGACTGTCGAACACGTGTAACACTTGCTTGTAGTGACCGCATGTAATCGGTTAATCGGTTGGGATAGACTTGCGTGTCGACAGCAGCTTGGCTTGACGGTTGGAAGAAATCAGTTGGAAGGCTTAGGGGATGGCCATAGACGAGTGACGCTGGGGTCGTACTGTCATCCTTGACACAATTGCAATTACCAAGTATAACTGGGGATAATGCTTCCGTCCAATCCATCCGCTCGTGGGCACGTAATGAAGCTTTGAGCTGACGCTAGAAACGCTCTACGAGTCCATTCGCTTGTGGGTGACATGCTGTGGTGCGTGCTCGATGCACGCCTAACAGCTTGGTCAGTTGCGAAAATAAGGCTGATTCGAATTGCGTACCGCGATCAGTTGTAATCGTCGGTGGACAACCGTAACGTGCGACCCAGTGCTCAACAGAGGCGCGAGCGACAGATATTGTTGATGGGTCTGACAACGGTATGGTTTCTGGCCAGATACACGTGAGCAGGTAGGCGTAGCCTCGCGAAGGTGGAAGTGGTCCGACGAGGTCCAAGTGGACATGTTCAAAACGACCGTCGGGTGTTGGAAATGATCCCATCGAGCTGTTGGTGTGTCGGTTGCCTTTGGAAAGTTGACGCGCAAGGCAACAACGGGCCCAATGCCGTACGTCCCGATTCATGTTGGGCCAGACGAATCGATCCGCAATCAGCCTTAGTGACGCGCGTATTCCTGGACGTGACAGGTTATGCAACGCTTCGAGAGCTGATCTTCGTAACGAATTTGGCACGATTGGCTCAGGGTATCCCAGCGTATTGTCACATATAATGGTACCAGGCGAAGATGTCAATGGAACAGTGACAATATGTAAGTTCGTGCGTTTTATATCATCCATAAACGTGCAATTGGACTGTTGTTTTGAAGCTATGTTGCGATGTGAGATCAAGTCGACAGCGGTAAAAACGCTATGCATTCGTGATGGAGTATCTGCGGCCACGCTTGCAGCTCCGGGGACATGACGGATGTCTGTAGAAAATTGGGCTATGTAGCCTAATTGTCGAGATTCTCGATATGAATGTCTATCGGAGTGACTCCGCAAGGCGTACATGAGAGGTTTGTGATCCGTGTAAATGATGAGATCACGGTCCTCGAGTGCGTGGCGAAAATGGCGCGCAGCCTTGTACACAGCTAAAAGTTCACGATCGGAGGTGCTGTATCACGATTCACCATCGCTGAGGCGTTGAGAAAAGAATGCAGTTGGTTTCCAAGCCTCGCAAGTTGCTTGCTGCAGCACTGCACCTATGGCTGTTTCCGTTACATCCACGGCGATGCTGATTGATGCGTCCGGCTGTTGGTAATGCAACATGACTGCAGAGGCGAGTGCCTCCTTTACGGTGGCGAAAACGTTAGTGGCTTCGGGGGTTAGTTGTAAAGCACATTTATTGCCCCGGAGTAGATCGGTCAAAGGTTGCATTAGCTTGGCGCAGTTGAGAATAAAACGTCGATAATAATTCACAAGTCAATTGAAGCGGCGGAGCTTGGGAATTGTGTCGGGAGGCTGACACGATCGAATAGCCTCGACCATGGAATCGAGCGGTTTGATCCCTTCTGCCGAGATGCTATGGCCTAAAAAATCCAAAAAGGCTTGACTGAGTTTGGACTTAGCTATGTTGACGGTAAGGCCATATGATGCTAGACGTTGAAATAACGTCCGTAGGTAGATGATATGTTCTTCCGGGGAAGAGCTAGCCACGAGGATGTCGTTTATGTATGCATAAACGAAGTCCAATCCACGGGCGACTTCATTGATCAGACGGTGGAACGTCTGTACAGCGTTACGAAGACCGAAAGGCATGCGCACAAATTCGAACAAACCGAATGGAGTGGTAATTGCCGTCTTGGGTGTATCCTGTTTTGCCACCGGTATCTGGTAGTAGGCGCGGACGGGGTCGATCTTGCTGAAGACTGTTTTACCTGTAAGGCTTGTAGTTAGATCGTGGATGTGTGGCACATGGTACCTATCTGGAACAGTAGCATTGTTCAATCCACGATAAACTCCGCAAGGACTCCAACCGCCTCATGTCTTCTTTGCCACCATGTGCAGAGGAGATGCCCATGGGCTGTCGGAGGGGCGGATTATACCCATATCCAGCATGTGCTGAAATTCGGCACGAGCAATGCGCAGTTTGTCTGGTGCCAGTCTTCGCTGTCGCTGAAAAGCTGGTGCGCCTTTCGTTTTAATGTGAGGTACCATGTTCGTAACGACGGCGGGTAGCTAGTCAGATGGACGGGTCAGGTCCGGGAACTCACGCAATACCGCTCGGTATCGACCATTGCCGCTCAGTTCGGCAAGCGGTGGGCTGAGGACAGTCGTCGGAAGAGTGGTCCCTATGGTGGATATACTCGTCACAAAATCTAGGAGTTTGTGGTGGCCTGCGTCGACAACCAATTTAAAATGCTTCAAAAAGTCCATGCCCAAAATGGCATCTGGTATATCCGCTATAATGAACATCCAACGAAAGCACGCCGTAGGCCCACATCCAACGTAAGAGAGCGTGTGCCGAAAGTGCGTACTGGGGTTCCATTGGCGGCCTGTAATTTGAAGGGCGTTGAACGAGGCGTAGTTTCCTTTCTAGGCGGTGTGACACTGACTTGAGTGCCGGTGTCTGCTAGAAAACGCTACCTAGAATTTCTATCGTGTATGAAAAATAGGCGACCAGGTGTAGGACTGCCAGCAACAGTTGTCGCCATTACCTGCTGGCACTTACGTTTCCCGAGACGGCTGAGAAGGTCCACGGTTCGATGCATTTCCGTGCCTTGGTCCCGAACCCGTGGTGATACCAGCAGTATCCAGTTCTTGAGCGCGACCTGGGACAGATACGTCCTCTAGAAGCGGGGCGAGAGCGAGAAGCTTTAACAGCCTGGATTTCCAAACAAAGTTCTTTCACTTGTGCTGCTAAGTCGGCGGTTATGTATTCTGTGTGTACCTCTACCTGATGCATTCGGCTGGGAAGATGTTCGATGACTGAGTCCGCCGATTTGGCCAAGTCATCCAAGGAACTCGTCGACAGGGATGGAGAGGTAATTGCTTGCACAAAGTCGTGGAGACTCTGCATCCAGAGGTAACGCATAAGTTTGTCATCGATCATATGGTTCTGTCGAAACAACAGAGATGGAGTAAGATCTCCTAGCTGCAACTCACCAAGGACGTGCTTAAGTTGCTTTCCCTCCGATACGACGACACGTTCTAAGAATGCGCTCTTTAGTGCGCCGTAAGGGTTGGTTTCCGGTGGCCTAATCACTAAGTCTCTGACATAAGGTGCGACTGACATTGGCAAAGCGGTAGCCAAGTATGTGAACTTGGCAGACTGGCTAGTGATGCGGGCTAATTGGAAGTGCAGCTTTAGCTGCGTCTGCCAGTATTCTGGGTCGTCCGGGACATGATCAGGAACGCGAAAACTCGGGGCGTTTGCCCTCGCATCTACTTCGACGAGCTCCGACTTGAGGACTGAAATATCTGACTGCATCATTTAAATATACAGGCAGGATTTCAAACAAATATAAGTGTTTAGATTCTAATGGAACAAGGGCACGAAAATCACTGCTATGTATAAATATGTATAAACATACAAATACGGAATGAAAAATAAAGAACCTAATGTATATAAAAAGTTGAAAAAAATAATAGAAAGCAATAAAAAAATATTGGAACGGGCTTACCAGTTTCGTGATGCTAGCTCCGGGGTTCGTACACCCAAGATTTCCCCAGCCTTATATTAGCACGGATCAGGAGTCACAGCGAGAAGACGGTGAGTTTGCAAACAGACTATTTATTTATTTACTCACCGTACACAAACGGACTTCAACGCAACGAATAAAGGCGTTAGAGGGCTGGACGTGAGAGAACCTTCGGCACAACCGCACGGCAGCCGCCAGACAGGACGACTGTCAACGGAAATTCCAGCTGACCTACAAGATTCAAACAAGTGTCAGCCTGGTTGGGTGGCGTTCCCAACGGTAGTAGCCAAAACATTGTTGTCCTAGTGAATGTAGCCTACAATGGTAGAGATGGCGC